>SMJT01000026.1:40644-207963 GCA_004349715.1 Crucihimalaya himalaica | reverse complement strand
TTAATGCTTGTTTAAATTCATAGAATTTGCAAAGAAATTTGGAATTCTAGGTTTAGGCATAGATAGTTTTCGCAACGACAGTTGGTTTACTTTACATCTGTGTTTCAAGTTTGAGAGCGGAGCTTAATTTATTCCTGACAATTGATTTGATTTGATAATTCTGATTTGCCTGCAAGTTTCCTTAAGCCTAGCGTTTTCCTCCACTGAATTACTACCTGTTTTAATTGTTTTGCTATTCTTAATTTCATCTATTTGGCTTAGCTTAATTCATATTCTAGAATCTATTGAGTGTTATCTTGAGTCCTTGTGGATTGACCCCTAGAATACTACAGCGTCTGCTTAGATACTTTAGGGTATTAGATTTGAGCATATCACTGATGCAAGATAAGCATATCTTGAATAGCCCACTAGATGCACATTAGCTCAGCTTCTAAAGGATGTGCTGTTTTTGTTAGGGCATTGCGGCTATGGAGTAAGGTTTTTCCTTGGTCATCTCGTATGATCCATGCTGCTCCGGTGAGGCGATTGGGACTAGACCATGAAGATGATATGTTGCACTTAATGAAAGTTGGTGGGTGTTTCATCCAAAGGCTGCTAGTAGTGGACGCTGCAATATCTCTCCCAGTCAAGTCCTCTAGATGTATTTTGTTGTTACAAGTCCTTAGTTATGTACTTAATTAAATGATATACGATTAAAATCATTTAATAAATCCTAGCATACTTATATTTTAAAAGGGGTTTAAAAGTAAAATTACAAAACACAATGACTTCTACAAAATACTCCCTCTATTGTTGTCCACTTCACTAAATGCTTTTGAGAAAATATTTGGTTCCAATTATTTAATATTTTCATATTTCTATGCATAATTTATGTTTAATTTAATAGTTTATGACTATTTGAATTGTGAAAAAAAAAATTTATTGGTTGAATTTTTATAAATTAGAAAATATTTATTATTTGTTAATCTTTGTGATTTTACCCAATAAAATCTTATAATGAAACAGAATGAATATCATTAGAAAGATCTTGAAATTTTTTTTATAATTTAAATTACTAATTTGTTTTGGAAATTTTGTATTTCTCTATTTGTACTATTTTTTTATTATCTAGGTTATGATTAAATTTCATTATTTTCATTATTCAAAAATAGCCAGTATATAAAATATTCAATAGTTAAACTTTAAATAAACAATCAATGACATGTGTTATCTCATGCATAACATTGGACACCATTTTTATCATTTTCTTATTGTTTTAAGATAATTGATTTACTGACTAATACATGAAACATTGGTGAATTAATTTTTTGTATTCTTGTTAAATAAGATTTACTTTTAGTTATATTTGAATTTCATTTTATGGATTAACAGATAAAAAAATATTTAATTTTCCTTTTTTTTTTTATCCTTTAAGATCAGTAATCGAGTGCATAATTTCCTTATTTTAATTTGAAAATAAAGGAGATGTTTATTCACCATTTAAAAAAAAATTATCTTCTTTTTTTGTGGATCTGAAGTTTTCTAAATTTATGCTAACATAATGTCTAAATCCTTGGTTAAAAAATTTACACATGTCAAATTCTTATGGATAGACTTTGTCACGTGTCACAATTATGTGAGCTAACAACTTTGAAAACCAAGCTATATATAATAAGATACCCAAGATAACCTTTTTATCCAAAATTACAATTACATCAAAGATATCCGAAATTTCTTAGTTATATTTGTCAAAATTAACTAAAATGTCTTAGAGTTCTTAGTTATATTTGTCAAAATTAACCAAAACATCTGAGAGTTCTTAGTTATACTTGTCAAAATTTAACCAAATATTACTTATATTTAGCCATTTTTTTCCTTTTCTAATTTTTCGGGTAAATGGAATCGAACCAAAAATACCAAATAATTTAATCATTTGGTTTATGAATACTAATTCAAATACTCACCTTGGCATCACCCTTTGGAGTGTATGAGATGATAAACAAAGCCGAATCCTTAGTTCCTTATAGCCCTCCCTTGATTTGTGTTGGAGATGATAAACAAAGCCGAAACCTTAGTTCCTTGTAAGCCCGAAAAAACAAGAGGTGACTTGAGTCTTGAGCTGCAAGTAAGCGCTCCCTTGACTTTGATGATCTCAGCTTCATAACTCAGCATTGTTGATGTCTTGATCATCATCCCGATTCCTGGAATCTGGTGCAGTTTCAATAACGCCGTTATACGAGTCAGCAATCTTGGAGTAGCATCGTCCACAAATCGGTTTAGTTATTGTGGATTATCAATTCATTTGGTATTATTAACTTTGGTAAATCGTAGATTACTGATTACCGTTACATATTCTGGGCAGAATTATTCAATAATTTAGCTCACATATAAAATACTGCTGCTGCTTAGCAGTATCATGACCCAACTACTATCCGGCCACAACGATCACATTTATCTGTAAACAACCGTTGCTAAGTGTACCAAAGCAATGAAACCCTTTAGTAGAGACAATGGCTAAAATACTACTCATTAAACATAAAGTGGCTGATATACTCTCCTCAATTTTCGAATTTGTTGTATTTATTTTTTTTATTCTAAAAACGTGTTAATTACCAGAAACTCATAGTTCTTACACAAAATTACAGACCTAACCGCCTAGTATCTACCCATTATGCAACCCATTCGGATCCATCTGGGTTGAAATCAAATAAAAAAACCAGATATCAGAACCGGAAATTTTAGTCGGTTTATGTCTAACTAATTGGTTAGCTTCCCCGATTTTTCACTTTTATCAGCCCTAACATTTCACTCTCCATTTCACGATCAATTCTTAACATTTCGATCCGATTTCACAGTTCAGTAAAAAGAGAAGAAGCTCTCTCGATTTCCTTTATCCTTGATTGCCTCGTTGTTTCAAATTCTCAGATTAGGTAAAACTAGGAAGACTACGTAGAAGGATTGTAGAAATTCTCAGATTATGCCGCCAAAGACATGGTACAAACGAAAGGGACCTCATAAGCAAAAGAAATCGGTTTCTCCGAAGAACAAAAATTTGGCTTCTCCGAAGCAAAAGAAACCGGTGCCTCCGAAGCGAAAGAAGTCAGAGACTGGGAAGCGTAAGAAGATGGCGCCTCCGGTGGTAGAAGAAGTTTCAACGGTGACAGAAGAAATTTCAGATGAAATTTCAGATGCGTTAGCTATTGTTCCAGTGGTAGAAGAAGTTTCAAAGGCGTTAGTTATTATTCTAGCTGTAAAACACGGAAAAGAAGAAGTACCATACCATGTAGAATTACCGATGGAGGAAGAAGAGACTGAGAAGGTCTCGAATGAAGAAGGAAATGACAAAGATGATGAAGAAGAAGGTCGCAATGAAGAAGATAATACGGTATTCACATCGAATCTTAATATTTTGTCCAATTGCATGTCCAGTTTGCTTATTAAAAGAAATCTTTGAAGTTGCATGTCCAGTTTGCTGAATCTAGGCAAAATTGTGTGTATTTTAAGTAGGTGATGAGGATGAATTCGAACCAATGCAACCTTTGAAGTTGTACTTTCCTAACATCGAGTATGTGAAGCCATTGAAGATCATAACCCGTTGTTATATAAAAGAGTGTGTAGATACATTAGAGGAAGTACTTAAGCCGGATGAGTTGAGTTGGTTTTTTTAGCACCCTCAATTTCGCCACTTCTTTCACATGCCAAGGGAGAGAACTCACAAGACCATGGGCATGTGGATGCTTCTCCTCCGCCCGGCGTGTGTAGAGAAGCAAAGAGAAGCTTGGTTTGTGGTGAACGGTGTTCCTATTAGGTATTCTCTAAAGGAACACACATTCATGTCGGGATTACATTGTCATGCGTATCCAGAAGGATATAAGAGTTTTGGGAATTCCAAGTTAGTTGACAAGCATTTCAAGAAGAAGAAGGTTACCTATGCTGCCTTGAAAAGGAAGTTTAAGACAATGAAGGCTTGGGGAGGAGATAAAATGAGGATGGCGGTGTTGTATTTCCTAGCTAGTGTTATAAAAAGAAAGGGGAAGGAAGGCCCAGGTGCACCCGCTGTAGACAGTCTTCTTATAAATGTTGTTAGTGATCTTGATTGGTGCTTGACGTTTCCATAAGGAAGGCTGTCTTTTGAAGAAAATCTTAAAGAAATTAAACATTGTATGAAGAGTTGTAAGGGTCATGCCAAATCAACATCTCATACCTATCCAAGTTTCATCGTTCCTATGGAGGTAATTTGTGAATAGATTGTTAGTTTTGGTTGGTTTTGTTTATGTAAATTATAATATGTATAATTTATAGCTTTTGACGTTCGAGGCAATCCCGGATTCGAAGAAGAGATTCCGAGAAGATGTTATAGGTGCAAACAGTGGCTGTCCTCGGATGTGCAAGTCCAAGTTCATCGAAAGTCCTATGAGGGGATTCCCTCTTTCTGAGATAAATGATGCACTTGGCACAACAAAGGTTAGTTAATAATAATTAGGTGATATTGTAATAGTAACATGATGGTTAGTAAATGAATTGGATTATTTAGCAGTAACATTTGTTTATTCTTTCAATCACAGGAGATTGAGATTGAAAGTATCCTTGTACCAACTGATGATGAGATCAGTCTTTTGGCGCACAACATGGACGAGTCGGATGATGAAGAAGATTGTCATGATGTTGTTGTTGATGGTTGGATGAATATTATACTTCATTCAACAAGTGGGCTATGTTTTAAAGACCTCTACAAAGAAGATGTGGAGAGAAGAAAAGGGACTGTCGATGAGGCTCAGGTGAAGGAGGCTGAGGAGAAACTGGAGAAACAGGCCCAACATAAACAAATAGAAGGTGTTAAGAAGATCGTTGAAATAAGATTCAAGGTGTTGGTTGATATGCTTTCAGAAATGGAGGTAAAACTGACTGGGAAGATTGAGAAATTAGGAGAGAGGATTCAAACCGTTAAAACAAAATTGGTGAAGGTTGATGCAGTGGTTGCTGGTAGTAATGATAAAAAAGTGATGGAGTGGATGCGGGTGAAACTGGAGAAAATGGTAGAGATAGTGTTGGAGTGGCTGCAGGTGAAACTGGGGAAAATGGTAGAGATAGTGTTGGAGTGGCTGCAGGTGAAACTGAGGAAAATATTAAAGATAGTGTTGGAGTGGCTGCAGGTGAAACTGCTGAAACTGTGGTTGAAACTGTTATTGAAAAAGAGAAACAGACGAAGAAGGGGACGAAGCGGAGTTATTCAAACCTCAGGAAAGAGTCATTCGACCCTCCAGTTACCAAGAAGAGCAAGAGGGTCTAAGTTGAAGAATTGTCTTATCTAATTGATGTTTGCGAACCTGTTCTTGCTTATGCATTTTTAAGATATGGACGATTAATTTCATAATTATGTTGGACATGTAGGTTTAATGGTTATTTTGGACATGTATGACGCTTATAAACAATTTACCAGGTGTACAACGATCACAGTTCTACCAATTTTACATGTCAGAACTATGATACGATACTAGTCAAACAAACATAACGTCAAGCAATACTAGTGAAACATAATGTCATATCTTACACATACATAGCATAGCCGAGCCAAGCACCCTTTATGGGCTGGCCCTTATGTTCATTAACCTACGAATTTTGTTTTCTACCTTTGCCATGCGGTCCTTAAGTTCACTAATTTCATCACGCATTTGTAGGATTGACACTTGAACTGCCTCCAATTTAGTATTAGGGATAGTAATCGCTTGTCTGTGCTCCTCAGGGCGGATGGAGAATCTTTTCAGCTCATCTCCAATGCGGGTGTTCAATAGTGTTAACTCCTCATCAACTGCAACATCCCACCACTTAGATATGTGTTGCCAATCACCATTTTACGCATAAGCCTTAATAAAATTATTTGATAAACACTTCACTAATTGATACTAAATTATATTACTAACACTTCACAGATTCAAACAAAATTATATTACCTCACTCATAGAGCATAGGTAGTATCTTCTTCCTCGATTCTCTGGAACGGTAGACACTAATAGCTTAACACGCTGGCCAGAAAAACATCTTGTGGGGACACCGTAATCGCCGTGTGCATAACAACACGGATCCAAACTTGCTTCTGACTCGGAGCTGGTCACTGGACTGATAGGCATTATTACTAGCAGAAGAACACAAGAGCACAAGTTAGATCCAGAAATATACACAAGATCAAAATTACCCTAATTGAAAGACAAAATTGAACTGAAATCGGAAGTGATAATGAGGACTACAAATTATTTACCAGAAACTATCGAGATTTAAGATTTATCAAAAAAACTAACCTTTGACTCCTATCAATTTTGAGGAAATATTGGTTGAGAAATGAGTGGAGTCTCGGTGAGAAATGTTGACAAATATCGGGAAAAATTAGAAAAGGGGGGAAAGAGAGAAGATTAAAATTTTGGGGAAAGAGAGAAGCGGAAAAACAATTGACCAGCCAAAAATGCACCGCTGGAGTGTTGTGGGGATCACATGTGCGCTTGTTTGACTAATTGACTAGCCGAGATGTACCGCTGGAGTGTTGTGAGGACCACAACAAGTAGATAGTTTTGCCCAGTCGGACTATTTTACCAATTTACAAACAATTTCACTTTTGCCATTTTTCTAGTTTTTGTGAGTTTTACCAACTTTAAACAAAAATATTTTAGTTTGACCAGAAACTAAATGATTTATATATGCAGCGCAAATAGTTTCATAGGATAATATGTGTAGTTAAACATAATTTCGTTCAGATGGATCAAAATCTTATCAACATTATGAAAGTCATCTTAAAAGTATAAGGGATGTTGTGTATGGATGTCTTGTTGTTAGTAGCAATCAAGTAAAAATTTATTTGAGTGCTTATAACATTTTAGTGCTTATATAATGACCTAAATTCGTTTTGTAATTACATTATAACGTTTTTTAAATATTTTAGTTTTATTAAATATGGTTTTTTCATTAGTTTGAGTATTAATCATATTATGTCGGTTTTTTTTGTCTTCTTATAATGTAATTACATTATAACGTTATGTGTTCTTTCATGATTAATGACGACTGCTCAGTTGCCTGACGCCGAAAACCTTTCACTTCATTCAGTCAAGTTGCGACTTTTAACGAAAACCTTTCACTTCCACTCTTCACTTCCAGATATTATAATTAGAAGATAAATAAGGAAAAGAGATGAAAGAGAGAGAGATCAATTTTACCAAACCAGAAGATACAATGAAAAGATTTGAGGAGGGCGAGTCTTCTTCTTCTTCTTCGAAGAGGTTTAAATACAATTTATCTTCAGAACGCAGACTTGAAGATCTTCCACTTGATCTGCTAAACACTATTCTGTTGATAGTATCTCAACAATCTTTCCGTGATATGGTTATGCTCAAAATGACGTGTAAGAATTTCCGTGAAATTGTCGAAGATGATGATTTTTTTGTCATCAATTGATTGCTTCTTTTTACGTCTTCACTAGCCACATCCCTTCCCATCTGCACTAGATTCGTTCAGAGTTCGTTGTTTTGAAAAAAAAAAATGCTTCTACCATCTTCATGAGGGGTCTCTCAGAGTTCTTTCGAGAAGGTGATTTGGATCGAGGCCTTTCAACTCTTCGAGATTCTGCTCTTAAGGGCTACGACGTGGCTATTATAGTTGCCATCCTTCGTAGGATTATGAGTCCTAGAGACGATTTCGACAAAGAATTTACCAACCCCAGCAGAGAATTTGTTAGAAGCGTTAGAAGGAAACTAGCGAATGCAAACCTTCCATATGTATGGTTTTACGAAGATCCTCAACAGTTCCTGAAGAAGTGAGCTCAATCTAATGCTAGAAAACTCTACACTTGTAAGTGTGATAAACTGAATGGCTGGGAAAACTATTGGAATAAGAATTTCAAAGGTGGTGCAAGAGGATCCGTGTGTGAAGATTGCTTTTGGATCATCCAAGTTTTTTGGTTTTGTCGAGAGTTCCGTCAAAAGGTTGCATGGTTTTGATGTTATGTATTATGAAGTTTTTTGGTTTTCATTTTAATGTTATGTATTATGAAGTATTATGAATGAATGATTAAAAGCAGAGTATCACAAATTGTTATCCCAGTTTTACATAAAACAGATTATCACAAATTTGTTGTCCCAGTTTTACAATATTATACAAACCATTTACCCAAGTTTTGGCCTGGAACTACCTTATTACTCTTCTTTCTCCTCTTCCGACCTTCTCCAGCAGAAGGATATCGATTCTCTTTTTGTCTCCCACTCTTTCGCTTTGGTTAATTTGGAGGCAAAGCATACATTGCCTGTATATTATCGGGAACTACCCATTCACTCACATCTAGGACTGGATAAATTGTCTGGTATTACGCCAATGCCCACTGTTCTAATTTGTAATATTTTGAACATAAATCGTATACATGTATATCCACCGTTCGAGTACCCAACTTCATGTATTCAAGCACAGCGGCAACGGCATGGACACAAGGATACATGTCTAGATCAAAACGTTTACAAGAACAAGTTTTTCTCCTCAAGTCCACCAAATATGGTTTGCCATCATTTCTAATGTCACTGAATTCTTTCAAGAATGTGTTCAACGTATTCACTTTTAAGCTTGCACTATCCTTATAGTTTTTGTTCAATTCATTCTCCACAAAAGGTACCATTTTCCTTGTGTTTGATCCACTGACTGCTTCCTGCATGTGTCTGTTAAACCACTCCCCAATTTTTGCAACAATGACATCAATCATAGGGAGTAAATAGTACTTCCTTTTGTTCTTGAATACACTATTCAAGGATTCTGCAGTATTTGTTGTGTCCAAGTTGTACCTAGCCCCTGCAAAATAACACCTTGCCCACTTTTTTACTTTCACACTCTTTGTCAAATACGCACCTACTTTTGGATACTTAATCTTGAATTCCTCATACACCTCATCAAATTTAGACTGTGTATAAATCTGAGCCATTTCTCTAAATTTTGTTGCAACTGTTTCTTTGCTAGTTCCACCAACCTTTCCTTTCCTATTCTGTGACAAATGGTAAACACAAAACCCATGTTCACAACTCGGATACACATCATCAATATCATTGATTAGACCTTGATTTCTTTCAGTAATAAAAACCAATTTTGGTTGTTTTGGTATTACAGTTCTTTGCTGAGTGAAAAACCAATTCCAACTACATTCCTTCTCACCATCAACTACACCAAAGACAATGAGATAATGGTGATGATTGGGGTCCTGGCCTGCAACAAATAGTAGCACACCACCATTTGTGAGAAAAGTTGCATCTACACAAAGAACTTTCGGCATACACCTAAACCCTTCAATGCAAGCTCCCAACGCAATGAATACATACTCAAACCTTTGCTCTTCATCCAACTAGTAACTTGTTTTAGTACCTTCATTCAACTTTTCTAACATGAACAGATAAGAAGGCAACAACTTGTAACTCTCTTCTGGATTACCACGCACACGAGCTGCAACTAATATTTTGCCTCTCAAAGCAGTTGAGTATGACACTTTCACATTCAGTTTTTTTTGTACAAGTCTAATGAGATCTTTAGCATCATGGGTCTCCAATACTCTTGGATAATCTTCATGCATAACAGATGTAACTAATTTTGGTGTACCTCCCCTTCTATTAGTACTTGTGCTGGCAGTAGCACGAGAGCATGAATGCATCTTCCTGTATACTCTAACTGACCATTTCACCTTCTTAGATTTTTGAGGCTTGGCCACTTGTAAATACCATTTACACTCTTTCTCACGACATTTTACCACATATCTCCAACTATCAGAGTTTACGATAACGTACTCAAAACATTCCTTATGTGCCGTTCTAGCCACTAACTCTTGCACTTGTTCCTTTTTCACAAACTCTTGTCCTATTTCCAAACATGTGTCATCTTCCCACATCTCTAGAGACTTACTTCCTTTTTCATTACATTTTACCTCTATAATTTTATGCACACCAACATCTTCACCATACCCATCATCAACATCCTCTGCATTCATTCCCTCATTAACTTCCTCTGCATTCATTCCCTCATCAACTTCCTTTGCGCCATAAAGCATTATCGCTCCATCATTAATTGTGGGATTTGACTCATTATTCTCATAATTTACACCAACTGAACTCCCAACCTTGCTTCTTAATACTTCCTCAACGCACTCACTTAATTCCCCATACAAAGGACTTCTAGGTTGCTCATTGTCCATTGTCGATAGAAAACCATCAATATCATCATCATCGAAGATATATGAAGCAATCGAAGGTTTCACTGCCAGCAGAATGTAACTCAACCTCAGATTTTCCGTTGCAAACTCTATACCAAGCTTCCATCGAATTCTATCAATCAAAATACCATAGTTTATCTCATTCTCATCCTTAAGCGTTAATGCTATCAATTTAGGTTTATTAGACACCCATCGACACCCATCATCTACCTTATACTCGTAATGCCCTCCATATTGACAATGTATTACTGTCTTCATGCTCTACAAACTCGATACAAACTGAAATTCGACTACTCACCTTTCAAGCTCAAATTCGAGTTAAAATTCGAGTTAATGTGGACGGCAAAACTTTCAATCTCTAATAATACGGATCGAGCTCTAGGTACGATTGGGACAACAGCTTCGAAGAGCTTCTGCGGATTAACAATGACTATGGCTGGGAATGGAATAGTTGAAGAATTGAATAATCGAAACAATCAAATTGAACAATCGAATCGAAATCGAGCGTCGTACGGATCTTTCGAATTTGAGGGTTTTGGGTTTGAGGAGTTAATGTGGCGTGATTTCATTGGACGAGATATGGAGAGTATTGATTGGTTGGCAGCCAAGGGTAAATTGGGGGAAGAAAGTCGAATTAAGAGGGATGAGTAAAGTGGATCATTTTGGAGTAGGGTAGATTTGAGAGTATGTAGATTGGAGTATCTCAGCCATTGACCCCCCTTTAGTATAAGATAAAAGGTGCTTTTGGTTTAAATTATTTCACCAATATCACGTGTTTGGTTAATTTTTGCCGGCGTTTTCATCTTACTAACTTATGTTTTTATGTTTGCTACAGACCTGAGACGCAACACCACCAAAAAACAGCTAATTTCATTTATTCTTTACCTTCATACAACAATTTATGGCAATTTTAAACAAGTAATACATATGCATAAGAAAAAGCATTATAGATCCATTCTTGAAATCAATCACAAATATTAGCTACCCTAATCTCTTAGCTAGTGATAACTACTAAGCTAATAACCTTGACAAAAACTCTTGTTTACTGCCCCCAAGATTATTAGCTAGCATTAAATTAAGGATCAATAAGTTCACAAAACTCCCTAGCGACTCTCGTTTTCTAAGAACACTTTGCTCACTTAGGCTATAAACAAACATCCCACTGCAGTTCTCGTTGTCGAGAAATATATAAAGGCGTATTCAGACTCTCGTCTAGAATAAACATTAAAAAAAACCTAGGTGAAGAATCAAGGCATAAATCTTAATATAACATGCATAAACACAAATCTAAAACATCCTACAGAAACCCTAAAACCTAACAGGGATTTATTCAAGCATAGTAGAGATATAGCAACCCGAGAATGAAGAACTCATAATAATATTGCTAATCTACTACAAAAATGATAAACATACCTCTAATAAAACATTATATATATAAAACTAAGAGAAAAGAATTTACAGGTTGTTTATTGCACTATGGCCTGGGTATATACAACTGAGGGTCGAGCCCCATTTTTGCAGTACAAGAGTGGTAGAGAAAATGTAAAACTTCCAAAATCGACAAAATGGAAACTTTACAAATCTGCTCCAACTGATAGGTGCAAGGATGCAACCGATTGTTACTTCAGGCATCTTCAATCGAATGGTGCTGATTGCAACCGATCGGTTCGCATCTCTAAGCATTGCTTCCTTCTGGTCCACTTGAAGCCGATGTGATCCTTTTGAAGCCCATTTTAGCTCTATTTCTCTCTTTTTCTTTCTCAAGCCCATTTTTCCATAAGAATACAAAAAGACTTAAAACTATCTTGTTCTCTGTAAAAAGACGCAAGAATAGTTATAAAAGGACCTAATATAATCAAAAAAATAGGGGTTAACACTTCTCAGAGACCAGAACTGACACAAGCTTCTCAAGGACCAGAACTTACACAAGCTTCTCAGGGACCAGAACTGACACAAGCATCTCAGGTCACAAAAGAAGCTGAATCACTCACACTCACATAAAAAAAGCAGTCAATGGGAATGGTAGCTGCAGGTTTTAAAAGTGTTGGCAGGAGAAGCAGAGTGGTTTTTTTTGTTCTCTGTCTTGTCTTAAATCCAAAATCGGATGATTTTTCTTTGGGACCCTGTCCTTTGGCTTGTATGACCTTCGGATATGTATGAAGTTAGTCTTTTGGTTTGTTTGACATTTGGATGACACATTCTGATATGTATGAAGTTAGTCTTTTGGATTTTTTAACATAACACATAAGCCACATTAACATAACACAAAAGCCACATTAACACAAAGTCTCAAACATTACAACAACATTACAACCACAATAGCCACTACACCCTTCCCCACAACCAAATGAGTGACATTATAACCACAACCGCAACACCTACTGTCTGGAAAGACATCACATCAGTCTTCTCATTTATCATCTTAACCATATCTTCCTCCATCTTCTTAAACAATTTTTTTTGGAGCTCGATATTGTCCAATACCTCTTCCTCAATTCCTTGACATCCTCTGCAACTCCCTTACGCTTCTCCTCGACCATCCTAATTTCATCTAATAAGGCTTCATTAGCCCACTTGAACAAATGATATTCATTCTCTCTCTATTACACATCAACAATTTCATCAACAAATTTCACAATTTGTCATCACAATCAACAATTCAAATAAAAATATAATTATACATTCAAAGTGATTGAGTATCTGTAGAATCTCAAGTATGGATTCTCTTTTGTCTTAGATGCAAATGTGAAGATATCATGACCACACCATCAGCTCGTTAGAACACAAGGAGAAGAGGCTTCTCAATGAGAAAGGTTTGAACCCGAAGAGTAGCTCATGTTGAATCCCCAAATCAACAAACCCTAAATCCCTAAATCTATTTTGCCTTTTCCTAAATCGATATCCTCTAAAAAAGAATCAAATTTGGTCATATGTGATATAAACAGGTTACCTTACTCGCGATTGGCTAAACGTGATTTATAGGTTTAATCCGGTTTTAGCATCGGGATAATCCGGTTCAATTAGAGGCGTAGTTTCTTGCATGATAAAAAAATGTTTGGGTATGATTACGCAAAGAAAAATAGATTTTTGTGTTTTTTAGAGAGGCCAAAAGTTCACATATGGATGCTGAGCAACAAGTAGAGGGAGAAAAAACCAGCGAACCTTATATGTTAGCACTGTAGTCAATACAAGATTAAGGGGGACTTGATATGGTAGAAAAAATTTCACCAGTTGGAACATGTACAATGTTGTCAATTAGGAATCATAACCCTCGCAGGATCTACCACTGCTTGAGCTTCTAGGTTCATCTCTTTTCGCCTTCATTCCACCTTTTTATCAGGAGTCCCCAAGTTCCATTTTCTTTAGATAAGGCTGCAACTCTAAAGTTTTATGGACCGCTTCCAGTTCTAGTGTATTCGATATATGTTATTGGTTTGATTAGGGTATGTACATAAACGGTTTTGTACCAGATACCAATCAATTGTATATAAGCTTGTACAACTCATTCAATAAGATTAACAATCATTTTCACACTTTACTCATGCTTCTCTTCATCGATTCTTCATCATCATCTTCTTCATAAAATCACCATTGATTTTGTTCACTCATATTCACTAATATGGTATCAGAGCTATACGCTTTGCTCGATTCATTGATTCTCATCTAACTTTCAAAGTGCGTGAAGTGTTTTTGAGCTGAGTTTGACTGGATCGATATGGGAGTTCTGATTCGCAAATCCACTCGTCGAGTGGGTAGATCTTCAGGTGCTGGAAGCTTTGGATCAAAGTTTAGATTATCGATGAGCTCCATCTCTCCGATTTCAACATATCCATCTCATGTTGGGATTGACTCCGTTTCTGACATCGATATCGTTGATAGCCAACACTTGCCATATTTTTTTCATAGTGCTGATCGTCCTTGTTTGTCCTTGGTTGATGATCGTATAGATGGAACTAACTATAATCATTGGAGCTATGCAATGAAGATAGCTCTCGATGCAACGAACAAACTGGCTTTCATTGATGGCTCTCTTCCTCATCCCGAAGCAGGTAATCTTTTGTATCGGATCTGGTCTAGATGCAATAGTATGGTCAAATCATGGATGTTGAATGTTGTTTCAATGGAAATATAAGGTAGTATATTGAACTTTGATGATGCTACTAATATGGAAAGATTTGCATAATCGGTTTCACATGACAAACCTGCCAAGAACATTTTATCTCATACAATAGATTCAGGATTTACGCCAAGGATCTATGGGTTTATCAAGCTATTATACTGCTTTGAAGACTCTATGGAATCAGCTTGATGGTAGTGAACCTAGTGAATCATGTTTGTGTTGTCATTCATTCAATTGTAAAACAAAACGCAATTTCCAGGCTAAGGTTGATAGCAGACGTTTAATCAAGTTTCTTGTTGGCTTGAATGAATCATATTCTATCATAAGAGGTCAAATCATTATGAAGAAACTTCTACCTGATATTGCATAGTGTATAAAATTTTGGTTCAAGATGATAGTCAGAGGAAATTTGGTATTAGTGTTGCACCAGCTGCTTTTCAGGTTGGAAAAGTTGGACCTCATCCTAGAGTGATGAGTAATGCTGGTTCTTCCACCCATGTTGGGTCTCTGAATGCTACTTATCAAACTCATAGAAAAGAGAAACATGTTTGTTCTCATTGTGGCTTCATTGGACATGTGCTACAAGTTACATGGTTATCCACCTGGATGGAAGCCTAGGAAACAACATACCAGTTCTACTCCATCTCCCTCAATTACAGCTCAAGTCAGTGCTCATGTTGAATCAAATGAAAAATAATCCACAGGTCTTGACAGTTTAATTGGGAATTTTTGTAAGGAACAACTACAACACTTCATAGCCTACTTCAGTTCTCATTTGGTTCCACAGTCATCTTCTCAGACTTCACAGAATGTGCATGCTACTTCTACTACAAAATCTTTTAGATCTCGTATATCGTTTTCAAACTCTACTTTGTGTTTCATTGGTATTTTAACTGTTGCTCAGTGTGTGACAAACAAGAGAACATGGATAGTAGATTATGATGCTAGTCATCATATTTCTCATTATAGGAGTTTGTTTATTGAACTTGATATATCTGTGCATCAACATGTGAATCTTCCTAATAGAAATCTAGTTATGGTAGGATGTGTTGGAAGACTGGTTTTGAATGGATGTCTCAGTTAGAAGGATGTTCTATATATCCCGGAATTCATAATGAATCTACTCAGTATAAGCTCATTGAGTACATACCTTGGATCTCGTGTTATTTTTTACCCCACTATTTTTTAAACCAAATGAGTACCCAGAACATCTGAAATATAATTACATTAGATTATATCCCGCGTATATGCGTAATGTAATATTTTAAAACTCGTGAAAAGAACAAAAAAAAAAAGAAAGTTTAGAAAATAAAATAAAATTATTTGCTAAAATATATCTCCTATATATAAATATATTTATTAAAATGAAGGATTTTTGAATAAAACGTTCATTATATACTTAGTTTTATGATATACAATTAAAATCTTTAATGAATCCTAACATACTTATATTTTAAAAGGGGTTTAAAAGTAAAATTACAAATCACAATGACTTCTACAAAATACTCCCTCTACTATATTCCACTTTATTATGTGTTGAAGTGAAAATATTTTGTTCCATTTATTTGTTATTCTAGAATTTTTATGCATAATTTATGTTTATTTAATAGTTTAAGGCTATTTGATTTATGAAGTAAATTTTTCTATTGGTTATTTTTTTTTATAAAAAAAAAATATTTATTATTTATTATTTCTTAATTTTTGTGCTTTTATCCAAAACAAATCTTATAAAATGGACCGAATGAGTATCTCTACGAAAATTTTAACTTTTTTTAAAACTCAAATTACTAATTTTGTTTTAGAAATTTTTTATCTTCTATTTTTTTCTGTTATTTTCATCTAAGTTACGATTCAATTTCATTGGTTTCATTATAAAAAAATAGCCGAAATATTCAATAGTTACACTTTAAATAAAACTGGACACCATTTTTTATCCTTTTAAGATAAGTAGTAAAGAGACTAATATGTGAAACTATGGTGAATTTATTTTTGCATTCTATTTAAATAAGATTACTTTTTAATTATATTTGAATTTCATTTTTTATGAATCAACAAATAAAAAACAAATTGATTTCCATTATTATTATTTTATTTTTTTATTATTTTCTTATTCTTTGAGATGACTAATTGAGTGCATATCTTACATAATTTAATTTGAAGATAAAGGCTATGTTTATTTACCTTTTAAATATATATATATATATATATATATATTGGATTTGAAGTTTTTTAAAATTTATGTTAATGAATGTCTCAATTCAAATGGATGAAGTTTTGTACATATGTCGAATTCTTATCGATAAACTTTGCCACGTGTTACGTTCATGTGAATTAATAACTTTGCAAACCAAGCTATATATAATAAGATAACAAAACTATTAATTATAGTTAAACTTGGTATAACCTGATTATTCAAAATAATAATTAAAAATTCAAAGATATCTGAAACTTCTTAGTTATAATTGTCAAAATTAACCAAAATATCTGAAAGTTTTTACTTATATGTGTCAAAATTTAACTAAATTTTATTTAAATAAGCCAATTTAACTTTTTCTAATATTTCGGGTATCTAAAACCAAACAGAAAATACCCAATAATTTAAGGGAAAATGACAAAATAGCACTTTTTTTGGATGGTGGATAGATATACCACCCTCTTTTGTTTATAGGACATATTTGACCATTTTTCGTTTGTTTTTTTTTTATTATTTTTTATTATTTTTTAGTTTATCTTAATTATTTTTCTTAGGATAGTTGCTAGCTCTGATACCAAAATAATTCTAAGCAATTGAATTTATGATAACGATCTCAAAATAATTCTAAACAATTGAATTTATGATAACGATCTTTCTATATTTAAAATACTTCTTTTTATACTTTTAATAGTTAGTTCTTGAGAGGTTTTTGAATCTATAGGCTTACATATAGTTTCTTCTGGTTCTTCTTCGTTTCTTAATAATCTTATGCTTTTTCTAGATGGTGCATGATTTACTTCAAATTTTAAAATAGGTTGAAATATTTCATTTATTTTAATTCGTTCTGTTTTTTCATAATTTATACTATGATATGAGTAACTTAATGCGTAGTTTATTCTATATAATATTGTAAAAGGATGACTTCCTTCTTTGAATAAAACTTTTCTTTCAAATTTATATTGTAAAATTATTGATTGATTAATATGTCTATCTTGTAAAGGTAATCCTATTTGTAGTGTTAAATCAAATTTAATTTTTCCATATTTTAGATTGCCGGTTCCTACTGCAATTATTTTATCATTTTTGTATGGTATTCTATTATCAATTAATCTTAGTGTTATTGGTGTGTTTATGTTTTCTATAAAAGTTCCTTTTATTATAAATTGAACTGTATTTAGATGAATGTATTTTATCGATGATCTTTCGGATATACTTTTAATTGTTGATATTCTTCTTTGATCTAAATTAATTAAAGACAACATGACTTGCCCTGATGCATCTTCTATATGTATAGATTCTTCTCCGGACATTACACCATATTTTACAATATTTTTTCTTCCGAATTTTTTATACCATTGTTTGAGCTTATAGTTTGTAGTTTTTTCTATATCAAAATCTTCTTTATCTATTAATTTTTGATCTAGATCTATACATATATCTTCAAAGAATTTTTGTTCATTATCTGTGCTGGAAATTATTCTTACTGAATCATCTGAGTATGTCAATTCACTCATTTTATTAGTTTTGTTTTCCATACCGTTGTATTAACTCTCTTACTCTATGCTCTTCCTTTATAGAGGATATTTCTGATTTTACAAATTCTGATAAATTTATAATTTGTGTTATACTTGATAATTTTACATTAATATCGTTAGTCGAATATATTTTATAACTTAATTTTTTGGTCTCTTTTTTTATTGATTTTAAATGTTTTAATCTATTTAATAATACCTAGTCTGAGTTTGTTGATGTTGATCCTTTGCCTTTCATGCTTTTTTGTTATCGACGTTGTTGCTTGCTGTTTATTGTTTGATATTTGGATAGGTTCAGGATGTAGGGCGTTCGGAGCTTTACCTCTCGCCTTCTAACCGTCGGAGCTTTACCTCTCGGCTAGTTGTATCACCGTTCTGGGATACTATCCTTACTTAAAGCTAAAAACTGTGTTTAGTTTTAGAGAAATTTTATTTCATAAAAACTTGATATCCTTTCAAATGAGAGGATGATGCCTTATATAGGCAGATACATTTTCTTAGGGGCGAAGTTGCTCCATAAGATTTTGACGCATGGCTACATAACTGCCATTCCTTTCTGACGCGTGATCTTATCCAGGACCACTCTTTACATTATGACTCTCTGGGACCACTACTTTTATTGACACATGGTAGAGTTAGGTACCATTCTGGACTTTAGTGACTTTCGTCACATGGTTTTTGCCTATGCCTTACATGATTGTCGACAAGGTCTTAATCTTCTTTTGGTGTGGATCCCTCAGTAGACCCTTCTTTGATGATCTTTGTCTCTTCGCACTTATCGCAATGGTGTTCTGGAAGATCTTTTAGCATTTCACATGTGATGTATTTATCTTCTTCTAGAAGTTCTTTGAATGGACCATTGATCTGAGCCATTAACAGGCTTATCCTTCTTAGGGCTTTCATGCCGTCTTCTACTGCTGGTGTTCTTGCTAGGGAGTACATGACTACCGCTGGACTTGAGTAGTTGACCCTATAATTGATTTTCTTTTCGTAATCTCTCAGGATTTTGTGACTATGCATCACAGCTGCTCTTATTGAATTATACCAGTCATCTTCAGAAAAAACTCCTTTTTCCATTCTTGCAGGGTAATTGTTGTTTGATATACCGATCTGTAAAACTTGGACCGGACTGATCTTGATTTCTCCATTAACTTTGTACGGAAGTGTTGCTGCAAATCTAATAAAGATTTCTCGTTCTTTGGCAAACCTTGTAAAGTAGGTTCTGATTGCTTATTGTAGACCGATGGGAAGTTCAGAAATTTGCTCCATCTTTTGATGTATAAGGTGTCTATTAAGCCACAGATATAGAAATTCTGGGTTAATAGTGCACTTGCTTCCGGAAGGATGACAACTCGTGATCCTCCTCTGGTTCCAACTGGATAGAACCTCACTGATGTGTGGATATCTGAATATCCTGTGATCATATCTTTTAGTCTTTGATATAGCTCTGGTGTCAACTTCTTCATTTCTGCCTTTTGTTCTACGGTTGGGATTGCTGCAATAGTAATTGGTTTTGGTCTTTTTATCTCCATAGTATACATTGGCTTCTTGTCTTCACTCTTGCTGAGAAGCTTTTCTTTAAATGTACTTGATTCTTCGAAAACTTTCTTGGCTTCCTCCATTGTTGTATATGACTTGTGAGTCACGTTCTTTCCATTGACGTGGCTGTTGACGATGTGCCAGTCGTTGTATATACCTCTGAAAGGTCCGTCAAAAATGACGTAAACCTTCTTCTTCTTGATCTGGGATTTTCGTTCCTCTTCTTCTTCTTCTGTAACTTCTGCCCATTTATGTCCGTTTAGTGAGACTCTAATGGATGCTAGGTCGTTTTGTTGTTCTAGAACATTTGATGTTGGAATGATTGATGTTGTTTGTTGTTGAATGACATCTTTTCGGAAATTTCCTCCAATTGTTTCTAGAATTTGTTTTAATTCTTCACTCTCCCCCCCGTATAACAGCGAGTTCCTGAAGAATGAGCTGTTCTTTTTCTTGTTTTTGTCTGAGCTGGTTGACGATTTGTTTCTTTAAGGCCTCCATTCTCTTGTTAATGTATCTGCTAGACTGTTTTCTGATGACTTTACTGTTCTGATGTATGGCTGAAACTGGTGTAGCTTTAGTTGCCACCGGATAAGTCTTCCTTTTCCATGGTCTTCGTGAAGTTTGTATCTCCAAAAACCTGATACATAGGTACTATCAATTCTTAGTTCGAATCAAGTTCCCATTAGATCTATCTTCCATTTTGAAAGGACTCGTAAGCAAGCTAGAGTTTCTTTCTCGTGGATTGGATAGTTTAATTCGGAAGAACTGAAAGTTCCCAAAATGTGCCGACATAACCGTTTTGGTAAACGATTAATGTTAGCTAATATGTGACTACTGGTATCCTCTTCGATACTCTGTCTGTCAATAGTGTATAACTTGTTGATTCTAGAGATACCGTCGTAGGTACCGGTAGACAAATGATATTTTTGCGAAAGTAATTCGTTTTTATCTATTATGGGTATCCCCATATTATCTAAGCCTAATAGCTCTTTTCTATTTGGAATGGCTAAAAGACATCCTGCCCAAACTTCGTTTGAAGCATATGTTTCTACAATAAGGAAGTCCTTGATTGTAGGATTATATAATTCAGGAATTATACGAATTTGTTCTTTTATTCTTTTTACAGTTTCAGTATCTTCGTTAGTCCATTTCCATGGTACTTTCTCAGATATTTTTTTTTTGTAAATTTCTTCGTTCCTATGCTAGGTGTTTAAGAAAACCTTGTTCTGCTATGTAATTTAAAGCTCCTAAGAACCTTTGTATTTGTTTTCTATCTATTAGTTCATTTGGAAATTTATTTATTTTTTAGTTTATATGAGATGGTAATTTTAAGGTTCCTTGTTCTCCTATTTGTAAACCTAAATATTCTATTTTTTTTTTGTATTAGTTTATTTTTCTCTTTTGATATTATTATTCCTTTTTCTTTTATCCTTTGTAAAACCTTAGTTAAATGTTCTATATGTTTTTCTTTAGTTCCTTGTGTGAAAATTAATATATCATCTATATATACTATGCAGAATGATTCTAGTCCTGCTAATGATTTATCCATAAAAGATTGATAAATAGAGGGTGTTTGTTTTAAGCCGAATGGTAAAACATTCCATTCATAATGTTTTTGTGGAGGGCAACTAAATGCTGTTAGTTTCTTGGTTTCTTCGGATAACGGAAATTGCCAATATCCTGATTTTGCATCAAGTGATGAAAACCAATTTGATCTTTTGATTTTTTCTAGGATGTAATCATTTCTAGGTAATTTATATGAATTTCCTATAGTTGCATCATTCATTTTCTTATAGTTAATTACCATTTTTCTTTTTCCTCTTTTAATTTCATTATGATTTTCTACATAAAATGCTGGTACTGAATGCGGACTACAACTTTCTCTTATAATACCTTTTCTAATAGTTCTTTACATTCTTTTTCAAATTCTTGTGTATCTCATTCAGAATAAAGAATTATGTTTGGGACATTTATTCCTGCGTTGGGATCTTTTAATTTTATTTTAACTAATTCAGTGTTTTTATTTTTATCTTTATCCAAAGGATCTTTACTACAAACCTCATCTAATGTTTCTTCTATAGTTTTATAGAATCTTATTGCTCTTAAGATTTCAATTATATTTTCTATATGTAATTTTATTATTTCATTTCTTGTTATAATTTTTGTTTCTATTTCTTTTGAAATCTGTTCTATTTGTTTAGTTTTTTTGTTTTTTATTTCTGGACATGTAAGTTTTATAGTATTTAATCTTTGTATAAATGGTTGGTATAATTTTAGAAAATTATTTCCTATTATTAGATCTAATCCCGAATCATGTAAATATATTGTTCTTATTGGGAATTTCATTTGTTCTATCTCTAGAATTTGAAATTTTAATCCAAACCAGATTTCATGTACAGACTTATCTGCTACAATAATCCTTATTGGTCTTTCTAATTTTTCCCAATTTTTACTTATATTTTTTTGTCCAAAACAAAGTGTTGCTCCAGTATCAATATAAGCTAATAGTTTTCTAGAATTAAGTCCAACTCTTATAAATGTTGCATTAGGGTTACTCTTCACTAGAATTTTCTCCTTCATTAGAAGATGAATAATCAAATTCGTATAAAGAGTCGTCTGATTCTACATCAGATTCTAAGGGTTTATAGCCTTGGTTGTATATAACTTTTAATGTGTCCATTTGTGTCTTTTCCGCTTAGGACATTCATTTGCATAATGACCTATTTCTTGGCAAAGCCAACATTTACATGTTTTCTTTCCCGATGGACAATCTTGTTGTTTAGTTCTTTTATAATGATGTTTTCTTTTTTAAAAATATTTTTTGTATGGTTTTTTATAGTATTTTTGTTTATAAATTTTTTTCCAATTTTTTATTTTTTTTATATTTTTTATATATTTTTGGTTTTTTACAACCATATTCTCCAATTTGTTCTTGTTGTTTTTCACAACATAATCTAATTTGTGCTTCTTTTTTAATTTTATAACTAGTACACTGATCTAATAACCAAGTTTTTAAGGTCGAGATCATTTCTCCTAGAGTATCTTCAATTAATCCTTCACTTATTCTTTGCTGATATGTGTCTAGTATTTTTTCTCCTATTGTACTAGGTAATTTTCCAAAAAACAAGGGTTCTGCTTGTTTTTTTCTTATATTGTCTAACTTGTAATAATATTTCTTATATTCACATATATAATTGTCTACATAACACATGTTACATATTTTTAAATTCATTAATTTCCAGTAGGTCTTCTGTATTACAGCCTCTGATTCTGATTTATTTTCTGTGTTTTTTCCTACAAATTCTACTAGCAGTAGTATATATATGTTACTATTAAATTTATATTAGAGGTCGAATTGTTTATTAATACGGTTTCTGTTTCTATAGGTAATGAGGCTAAGTACTGTCTTGCAATTCCTATTGATTTATGTATTGTATAATTAAATATATCTTGTTTTCTTAGTAATTTTAATTCTTCGTTTAATGCGATTAACAATTTTTGTGTACTATACCATGCAATAATAATTTTTTCAGGTTCTTCTACACAATCTATATCTAATGTGTCTTTTTGTGTGTCTGGGTTTATCTTAGGTATGTATTGTTTTGGTATTTTTCTAAATTTTGTTGAAAAATATTCTTGTGAATAAGGATTATCTTCCCTAGTTCTTTTGCCACCACTAGTCTGACCTTCTTCGGTTTTGACATAGTTAGGGTTTTGATAGTCATACTCATATGGATTATCATTGTCTATATTATATGAATTTTCATCCTCAGATTCATATTCATAAACTATTTCATTTGTATCATCGTTTTGTTCTTTTATTGAAAAGTGTTTTTGATTTACGTTATTATTATTATTGTTTCTATCATCTTTCCCCTTTATATCAAGAGATGACATGAGTTTGTCAAGATGTTCTAGCTGTAGCGCTAGTGTGTCTTTACAGTCATCCATAAACTGGTTTTGTTATAGCTATATTTTCTTTTTCGGGTATTATTAAAGCTTTTTGTTTATTTTCTAATATATTTTTGTTTTAGTTCTATTCGTTGAAGTGTTCTATAAAGGATGATAAATCTAATATAGGTTTTTCTTTTTCTTTGATTTCATGTTGATAATTATTTATTAGTTCTAATATTTTTTTCTTAGCATTATCCAAATCATTTTCTATAGGTTTTTTATTACAATAGTTATTTATAATTGTACATTTTACTACTTCGATTTCTTCTGATAATTTTATTTTTCTGATAATTGTTTTATTTTATCTCCTAATGATTCATTAGTCATAATAAAACAAAAATATAGTGTTTATGGTATTAGGGTAATATGTTTATAAGTAGAGGGGTAGAGTTGTCTTTGTGTGGTATTTTTGGAAAGGAAAACTTTTTTGTGGTATTTGAGAGTATTTCCCCATAATTTAATCATTTCGTTAATGAATTCTAATTCAAATACACACCTTGGAGTGGATTAAGTGTTTGCAAGCTCCCGTCCTCCCTTGATTGTGGTGGAGATGATGACGAAAGCATATTCCTAAGTTCCTTGTAAGCCGGGCGAAAAAAGAGGTGACCTGAGTCTTGAGCTGCAAGTAACAGGTGACCTGACTTTCTTTGTTGATGTCTTGATCATCATCCCGAATCCTGGAATCTGGTGCAGTTACAATAAAGCTGTTGTACGAGTCAGCAATCTTGGACTAGCATCATCAACAAATCGGTTTAGTTATATTGGATTATCGATTTATTTGGTATTATTAACTTTGGTAGATCGTAGATGATTACCGTTCCATAGTCATGGCAGAATTGTTCAATAATTTCGTTCAAATATAAAATACTGCTACTGCTTAGCAGTATCATGACCCAACCACTATCCGGCCACAACGATCACATTTTATCTGTAAACAACCGAATCGTTACTAAGTGTCCCAAAACAATGAAACCCTTTAATAAAAAAATTATTTCGCCAATATCACGTGTCTGGTTAATTTTCAGAACTCTGCGTTTTGACTTTGGTCTCTCAATGTATATACAGCTAGGGGTTTACTAGGTAGGTAATACAAGTTTTAACATATCTCTCTCTGACTGATCAGCAATCATGAATTCAGATTCCATCCCGGTTGATCTCATCATAGAGATATTGTCGAGGTTGCCGACAAAGTCAATCGCGAAGTTTCGTTGCGTGTCGAAGCGATGGTCATCAATACTTAGTCGCAAGGGCGGACCTATGTACACAGTTGTGGGGTCAGCTGACCCCACATTAATTAAAAAAAAAAGTGTGTATATATTTTTTAATTTTAGTAATTCTTATTCTTTTCAACCCATTAAAACAAACAAAATTAGGTCTATTTTATATTGATTTACTTGGGATAGCCCATTAAACACACAAAAAATGAACCCTAAATTTTACTTAATTCTATTCTCTAACAAAACAATTAATCAACAAACTTTTAACTTAATCAAATGTGGGATTTTTCTTCTTTTGCTCTTTAGCTTCCCTTCTTCATCTTCATTCAAGTAAGTCAAAATTTAAATTAAAATAGTATCTATATTTGTCAATTGCCAATTACTCTAAAATGTGTGGGTTCAAAAAACATGAATTGCAAATCCTTTTTAGTTTATGTTATTATGTATCGATCTTCGTTTTTTTCTGGTTTTAAAGCAGTATACTTGTTATATAATAGATTCAAGCAGATGTAGTTTGATTCAATTTTAAAATATTAGATAGCATTACCTTTTCTAAGCTTAGAAGCATGAAAGCCAAAATTAAAACATGTTCATATCACGTTTGATTCAATTTTGCACACACACACACGTTTGATTGATTACCTTTTATTCAATTTTAAAATATTAGATAGCTTGACTAGTTTTTATTTCAGTCTTAGAATATTAGCAATTTATACTTTGCCAATTTTTATTATTCACGTAATAGATGTAGAACTTGAGATTAACACTAAATTTATTTATGTACTTTAATATTATAAAATCTTCAAAGTTTCAATCGTTTTGTTTAATTATTATTTTGTATTAAAATAATTTTTATTGTTTATGTTTCAGAAAAATGCAGGGAACAATGAGAACGTTTTTAAAAAGAAAAAATTCATCTCCATCTAGCAGTAATTTAGACGATTTACCATGGGATCCTGCTAATCGAAAAAGAATAGCAGATTATCATCCAAATCAAAGAGATGAGGTAATTCGCAGGTATTTGATTAGAGGTCCTTGTCAACCTAGAGGTTATCATTTGGAACAAAAAGCAATAGGAGGTGTATTGAGGCGTTTTAACATAGCTTGGTTTGATATGTTTCAAAGCTGGTTAGAGTATACTATGAAGAAAGAAGCATCTTTTTGTCTATGTTGTTATTTGCTCGAAGATAATGTTGGTAAAGGCGGAAGAAATGAATCATGGAGCATTAAAGGTTTTTCTTGCTAGAATAAGTTTGATGGAATTTCAGGACATGCGATAAGTGGTTTTCATAAAAATGCATTGATGAAGTGTGAAAACTTGATGAACCAAAGTCAGTCTATCAAGCATGCTTTGCAAAAGCATGAAAAGACGTCAAGCATGCTTTGCAAAAGTCAGTCGAGGTGCTCGAGTACATTCAAAATGAAGGTTCAGAAGACTTGAAAAGACGTCAAGCATGTGGTCTCCTCAAGTACTTTCATACCTTTGATTTTGTATTTTATTTGCAAATGTTGATATATCTTTTAGGACTCACGGAGAACTTCTCTATGGCGCTACAAAGAAGAGATCAAGATATTTTAAACGCTATGTCAATGGTAGAATCAACTAAACAACTACATAATTTTAGGGATGATGGATGGAATTCTCTAATGGATAGAGTTTCTTCTTTTTGTGAGGAACATGATATTGAAAAGGTTGACATGGATAAAGATTTTGTTGACTCAAGGAGACCAAGGAAAAAAACAAGAGTTTCAAATATGCATCACTATAAAGTGAATTGCCTATATGCTATTTTGGATTTGCAGCTTCAGGAGTTCAATGATCGTTTTATTGAGGTGAACACCGAATTGCTTATTTGTGCTTCTTCTTTATCTCCCATTAATTTGTTCTCTGAGTTTGACAAGTCAAATTTGATGAGGTTATCTAAGTTCTATCCAAATGATTTTACTTATGGAGAGTGCATATCTCTTGAACAAGAATTAGATATCTACATTGATAATGTTCGAAACGATGAAAGATTTACTCATCTGAAGTCTCTTGGAGAACTTGCTCGTATGTTGGTGGAAACTCAAAAAAATATGTCATGTCCTTGGTGTATAGGCTTTTGAAGTTGGTTTTGATTTTGCATGTTGCTACTGCAACTGTTGAGAGATGTTTTTCGGCAATGAAGATCGTGAAGACTCATCGACGCAATCGGATTGGGGATCAAGTTTTGAATGATTGTTTAGTTTGTTTTGTCGAAAGAGATGTATTCGAGACTATTACAAATGAAACTGTGATGAAAAGATTTCAGAATATGAAAGATCGTAGGATGAAGTTTAGTATTCGATTGATAGTCGCTCCTCCAGAACCTGTATTACCAGAAAGAAAAAAAAAAGAAGTTCTCAAGAATAAAAGGTAAATTCGAGTCACCAAAAAAAAAAGGAACAAGAAAAACAAGAAGCAAGTAGAAAAACTATTGAGGACTAGCCGAGCTATTCATTGTTGTGAATGTGGTGGAGAAGGCCACAATGCAGCTGGTTGTAAGCTGCATCCAAAGAAAAAGATGAAGAAGACACAAGAAACATATGAGGTATGATCCGTTTACTTTGAATTTAGGTCAATTTTGAGGTTTTTGTCTAGCTTTTGAGGTTTATGCTCTGATTTTTATGCTTTGCAAGTTGTTTCTTCATCTCGAGGGGCAATAGATGTGATCTCAATCACACAACCATGTCAAACTAGCGAGTGTTAAATCTGTTTATGCTCTGTTTGCATTTTAGACATGTTTTTGCGTTTTGTTGAATTTTAGACAGTTAGTATCGGTTTCCTATTTATTAGATTGTGTTTCAGTTCCTGTTTTACTTCTTAACACAACTTATGTAATCAAAACTTTGCATTCAAACTTGCATCTAAAAAAATATCAGATTTCAAAGAGAGTTAAAGAGAGAGCAAAATTGCAGGTTTTAAATACATCTTGAAATTGCAGGATGAAGCTTGTTAAAAATTGCAGGCTTTTAAGCTTGTTAAAATTGCAGGTTTCAATTACATCTTAAAAATTGCAGGTTTTTAAAGCTCATAGAGTTGCAGGTTTTAACGTGAAGTGAAGACCGACGAACTCGTCTCTAAAGAAACCGTCAGCTTGGTGGTAACCTGATCACAACAAAACGTAACAAGACCTTTTGGCTCTTAGCTTGAGTTTATTTAATTATAGCCAATATATATGATTTTTGTTTAGTGCACTGTTCTTTTTTGATAAAATAGCCCTTTTTGCTTTATTGAACCATATATAGCTCTGACAAGGAAGCAAGTTACATCACCGGATGCAATTGTTTGTGTAGTTTAGCAACAAGTTTTAGAGTTGATTTGTCTAGTAGGACTAGGCGTTTGAAAGTGTACACGAATTGAGTTTCCAGCATCTATTGCTCTAATGTGCTTTTATTCCAAGGACAGCAAATGTTGCGGCTGACTCCTTAGCAGAATAATCTTTTGCATCTTTTGTTTCAGATTTTCCCCTTTAAATGAATGAAAATTGGTTAATCAAAATAATATAACTTTGATAATTATCAAATGGCCAGTAGAGAGTCTATTCTAATTCAATTGCACAAGAAAGAGAGAGATTTAGGAGTCAAAACTCTTCTTAAGCGAGTTCAAGACTTTTTTGTATGCCAATTTCTTGGCCATTTTCTTATCAGAGGCCTTTTGTGTGGAAAAAAAAACTCATTTCCTTGGCTTTCACCTAAACCGTGAAATAAGCTTCTCCATTTTTAGAACCTTTAGCTTGTGCTTTCTGGCATAATTCTGTCAACTCTCTCACAGGATGCAACTTGACAGTCTCTGGAGTTATCATACAACCCAAACGTGGTTTAATACTTGCAAACACCACTTCCTTGTTGTAACCCGAGTCAACAAATATCGCACCTGTTAAAGATTCGATAACATCTCCAAGAACCTTACAATAGCAAAGATATCGAGACAAAAATAAGTGTAGACTTTAAAGGACTTAAAACTTGTTAAACCCCAAGATCACGGCACAAACACAAGCTTATACTCTTCTCACTCTTGAAAACCCCAGCATTTTCGACGACGAAACTAGGAGCTTCGACGAGAATCTGCCTCTCACGTTTCTGAATCTTTTTTCCAAATCGATTGTGGATTTTTTTTCCTCCATGAAACAAAATGTCGGGTATTTTTCTATTAAATATACGAGCCGGTTTCCGATTGGGTGGGTAATCACTATCTGCAAAACGCGATTTCAATAAGTTAATTTTGTTTTGAAGAGTTTGATTAGAGTTGTTGAATTAAACAGAGCAATATAGTTTAGGTTGTTTAAAGCAATATATAGGGTTAATCAAGAACTATAAAGTTTAGGGGGAAATAGATAGAGTTTCCTAAGTTGATGAGGGGTTTAGGCAGCCAAAATCAAGTTTTATTTTAAAAATTCAATCTCTCTTCAGTTCTAAATCAATAATATCTCTTCAGTTTGGGTTCCTGCATTTGGTATTTGCAGGGTAAGAAAGGGGTGTGGAATAGTTTTGTCTCAGTCTCTGCTTTTGGTTTGTTTATATTATCTATGCCTATATCTTATAGCACTTTATAATGTCTTGTCTTAGTGTTTGCATTTTATGGCTTTGGTGTTGTATTCTTTCTTTGACTGGTTTAGTTTTTGTAATGACTTTTTGATGTTAATATTTTATTATATGAAATACAGTTTTCAAAGTTGCTAACTCATGAGATTGCGACACGTGTCATTTTCATCAATTTAAGATTTTGACATGTGTCAAAAATAAAAAAATATCAAAAATCTTATTATAAGAAAACAATACATAAATGCCGATAAAAAAAAAAGAAACTATACATAAAGATAAATTAACTACCATTATTTAGAAAATAGAAATTCTATAAGAAAATTATACAAATTACTAATTCTTACAAAATATAAACTTCCATAATTTTAAAAAATTTCTAATTCTAAAAGAATAATAATTGTTAATATTGAACTCTTTATAAATTATAAACAAATAAGTGGTCTCATATCTTCTCAACAGACAAAACATTTTTCTTTAAAAACACCATCATATCTTCAATTTCATTCTATTGGTAAATCATCAATACTTTTTAATTTTTAAAGTTATTTTGTTTTATTATTATGGGTTGTTGTAAATTTTATTTATTTAGATATAGATTTATAATTATTAAAATTTCCTCTAATTTTGGTTGGTCTTTTTCTATTTTTCTTAAAATGGCTATAGTCCAAATGACAATGAAAAAGGAAATTCAAAATAATAATAGTAATTTATTTTTATCTCGATTTGAAAAAAGAAGTTAAATATGATTAAAAATAAATTTTATTCATATAGAAATAAACTAAGCTATATATGATCAAAATAAATAAATAATTGTAAATTTGTTAGATTTTTCTATTGGTGAATGATTTTGTTTAGATGTTTTCAATATTTTATTATATATTTATTTTACGGACGATTTAAGTTAATTTTTCAAATTTTATATTTTGGTTTTTTATCATAAGTTTAAAATATTAGATTATAATCCCGCGTATAAACCAGACCTAATCTAGTATATATATATATATATATATTTGGATAAAGTTTATTTCAGTTTATTAAAGTAACTAAGAGTACGAGCATCCGTGTGAAGCACTCTATTTCATATTTTAAAAAAGATTAATGCGAATTAAAGTTTTGTAGTTGGCAAAAAAAAAAATTAAAATTTTGTATCTTCTTATTATTTAAAATTTGTTATCAAATTTGCTAACTCACGTAATTGCAATACATGTTAAATTTATCGGTCAAATTTTGACACGTGTAAAAAACATTCAGTCAACTAGATTTATACATTATGTTATCATAAATATGAAAAATTCAAATCCTAAAAGATATATACTTATTTTTTTTATTAAAAAAAATTCTTCATATATAAAACTTGATTTTCTAAATTGCTAACTCACGTGACTGCGACACATGTTAGGTCTATCGCTAAAATTATGAGACGTGTAACAAGGTTTAACTAATTAGATTTATACATTATGTTAACATTAATATGGAGAATACCAAATCCAAAAAATATACTCAGATTTTTTTCTTTTCTTAAAGGTAAATAAACATCTTTTTCATTCTTAAATTAAATTAAGTAAATTATGCAATCAATTACTGAAATTTAAAGATAAAAAACATAATAAAAAGATAATATAATTTAAAAAATAGGAAATCAGAATATTTTTATTTTTTAATTGAAAGTCAAATATAATTAAGAAGTAAAATCACCTATTTATATATTTAAACATTAATATGATTTTAATAATATTATATTATTTTAAATATCTTTTATATACTTATTTACCTTTTTAAAAATAAAAATTCAAACTATATATATCACCTATTTATATATTTTTAGTAAACATAAATATGATTTTAATTATATCATATATTATATTAAAGATATATTATATGTTTATTTACCTTTTAAAAATAAGTATTCTAAGTATATGTACGAGTATTCGTGTGGAGCATGCTTTTTCATATTTTTTTAAAGATAAATGCGAATTAAAATTTTGAAGTTGACAAAAAAAAATCTAAAAGAATTATAATTTTGTATCTTCTTAAAATATAAAAGTTAGTTTTCAAATTGTTAAGTCACATGATTGTGATACATATCAAGTCTACCGGAAAGATTTTGACACGTGTAAAAAACGTTCACTAAATAGATTTATACATTATGTTAAAATAAATATGGAAAATTCAAATCCAAAACGATATATATATATATATATATATATATATATATATTAAAAAGGTAAATATCTTATTATATAAAGTAGAGTTTTTAAAGTTACTAACTCACGAGATTGCGACACGTGTCATATCCATCGATTCAAGATTTCGACACGTGTCAAGGTTAAAAAATGTCAAAAAATTATTATAAGGAAACTATACAAAAAAGATAATTAATTACCATTCTCGGAAAATAAAAATTCTATAAGGAAAATATAAAAATTATTATTTTTTAAAAAACTTCCATATTTAAGAAAATTTCTAATTTTAAAGAAAAAAGAATTGTAAATATTGAACTCTATATAAACAAATGAGTAGTCTCATATTTTCTCAACAAACAAAACACTTTTCTTTAAAAAACACCATCATACCATCAAGTTCATTACATTGGTAAAGCATATATTTTTTTTTAAGTTATTTTAATTTAATATTATGAGATTGTTGTAAAATATATTTTTTTTATATATTTTTATGATTATTAATTTTTCCTCTAATTTTGGTTTATTTTTCTTCTACTTTTCAAAAAACTTAATTTAATTTATTCTTATGAGGTTGTCGTAAAAAAGTATATATTTTTTATAATTATTAATTTTTTCTCGAATTTTGGTTATTTTTCTTTTATACTTTTTAGAAAATTTCAATCATCTAAACAAAACGAGTAAAGAAATTCAAAATAACATTACTAATTAATTTTTATGTAGATTTGAAAAAAAAAACTCAAATATAACTAAAAATAAATAAATCTTACTCAAATATAAATAAACCAAACTATATATAATCTAAATAAATAATTAATTGTATTTTTGTTACAGTTTTCTATGGGTGAATAATTTTGGATATGCGTTATCAATATTTTACTATATAAGTATATTTACAGGTAATTTAATTTAATTTTTCAAATTTATTTTAGTTTGGTTCTTATAATTTTTAATATAATAGATTATAATCTCGCGTATACGCGGGACCTAATCTAATAATTATATAAAATAGTGATTGTGCATAAATTTGTGGCTGCTATTCCTTTTTAGTTTTAAATTGGGCTAGAACTGGTTTCTTGTTTGCCTATTACTATTGAAATACAGTATCACACGAGCAAGACGAGCAGGACCAAGGTTGTAGAGGTTTGGGGATCTATTATGGACCTGGTCTCTTTATTTATTTATTTATTTATTTACGGTCGCCACTATTTCAGGATAGCTTATTTTGTACGCATATTTACTACATCCATCGATCATCTCCACTGTTACAATCAAGTATAATAGTATTGTAAAGTCCCTAGCCATCTTTTTGAAGACCATTGTTATTCTCTTATCTCACTGAACCTGGTTTCAAAAATGCAAAATAGCGAATATAGTAACACAACTCGAGTTTTAAAAGACTTTAGTAGCATACATACAACACAAATGTTGCAACTTTGTATCTTTTCATTAACAATGATTTAATTTTTACTGCTTTCCCACATTTTTTACTGAAGGTAAAAAAGGAACAGATGTTACATTAAGCTAACCTAATTAATACCCATGCCATGAGTGATGGTGGACCAAAATACACTAAGATAAAAAAAAAAAAAAAAAAAAGGCTCCGAAGACCCTATTATATGTACACCACGACATGGGGAAGCAAAAAGTGGGTGTCTGTACACAACTTAACCTCTCTACATATGTCTCTACTCTTCCAATCAATAACGAGGAAATTCACTACTTGATGCATGAATTTCATAAGGTTAGGATTTGGAAGCATATATATAGTTGGCCCATCAGATACCTTCACTGTATTGAAAGAGAGGTATAAAGACCAGAGCACGAATCATCCACACCTACTCCCATCATATGCCCTGCGCTTTCTGGATTAGCAAACTCCATCTGCAAAGTTGAGTATACACTAGTTTCACTTAGTGTCTCTTAACCAATATGTTAGCAGTGTAGTCAATGCAAGATTAGAGGGGACATGATATGGCAGAAAAAAATTTCACCAGTTGGAACCTGTACACTGTTGTCAGTTAGGAATCATAACCCTCACAGAATCTACCACTGCTCGAGCTTCTAGGTTCATCTCGTTTTGCCTTCATTCAACCTTTGTATCAGGAGGCCTCGAGGATAACTTTTCATGGACTGCTTCCAGTTCCAGTGTCTTTAGATAAGGCTGCTGCTGCTGTTCAGAAGGAATATGTTTTCGATTTTGTACCAGCAGCTGTTCTGATAACTGCAGTTGCCTTTGTTCTAAAGATGGAGACTGTTGTCTTTCTGTCCCACCCTTACGGCCATGACCCAGCAAGCCACTAGGTGAAGGTTCTAATCTTGTTACTGGATCGCTCCCAGATGAATTTGTAATAGAACTGCTTACTTTAGCAACACCATTCTGCTCAGAGGAGTCAAACGATTGCAAGTCCAATTCTTTTTGAGGAGAACTGGCAGCAATAGAAGCAACTGCAGTTGTGCTTACCAAATTAATACCCACCTGGGGCACACCGTTTGTTGCACCCATACTAGCTGATTGGGTGGTATTGATGGCAGACTCTGTATTGCATGGGGAATGTTCAGCCTCAGACTTCTTTGATGAGTCATGATTTTGATGAACGGTTCTATGAGATGTTGGTTGCACTTGATTGACCTTCTTTTGGTGTAGCAGCAAATGTTGGTGGTTGGGTTGTGTGACACCTGGTGTAACAGACGGACTAGAGGTGGACAAAATGTTACCTGGTACCTCTGCTGATTTCTCGCCTGGGATGCTATCATCTGAATGTAATTGCCTCTTTTGATGTTGTTGGGATGAAGGAGATGAAGCACTAGGAAATTTTTTTGGCTGTTGATGGGGAGTACTTGAATAATGTGGAGGATTCAAAGGTTTAGACTGTGGATACACGCTCACGGCAGTCACTGGGTTAGACGGCTGACCAGGCACAGCTTGAATTGTTGCCTCTACTTTCTCAGTACCCTGTATTCCCTGGGACATAATAGAACCATTCAACTGTGAGGGATCAACAGAGATGCTCTGATCCATAATGTTTCCTCTTCCCATTCCCTTCAAGAATTTATTCTGCTGCTGACCTTGAGTTGGTTGCCGCTGGTGTGGATGTTGTCTTCCAGATTGCTGTTGAAGTTGTCGCTGCCGCTGTTTCCCCCCTTGATTATTTACTCCAGAAGCAGTAGATACAGGATTCCTACCCAGACCAGGAACCGGAAACTGCTGTTTTTGAGGGTGCTGCTGCGCAATTGCTGTCATATTAGGAGAGGTTGACGACAGAGGCATCGATAATGGCTGAGATGGAGTAAGTGGTTGCGTTTGAGTACTATTTTTTGGAGAAGAAGATACTGGAGGAACTTGATGATGTGATTGTACATTCGGCGTCATAGCACCAGATGCTGGAAACTGCTGCTTCTGCTGCTGCAAAAAGCGCTGGTGCATTTGTTTTTGACGGATAGCATATGCTTGCTGTTGTGTCCCAGCTGCATGATTCGGACTCTGGAGATGAGTCTTATGTGGGTTGCCAAGAACGTGTGACTGTTGCGACAACTGATGCTGATGAGAAAGATGGCCTGGGTAGGCCTGACCGGGGGGAGTTGTTTGGTTGGTAAAACCAGAACTTAAAGCCGGAATCCCCTGACCATTCCCTTTGGCAGCCTGCATCTGAAACTCATGCATATCAGAAGTGCTGAACATCCAAAACTTAAACAAGGAGCCAGGTACATATTCATCAGACATATCAGCTAAAATTGGAAGGGAAAAATTAGCTTACCCGCATCATATGCTGCATAGCTCCACGAGGCCTCAACGTGGAGCTTCCTTGAGAAGCACTCCCTACAGAGTTAATATTTCCAGTATTTGAAATTCCTCCCATGGAAGAGGAAAGCATGCTGCCACTGTTTGGAACTGCCAATGAGCTCACTCCTTGAAAACCAGGCCTTGACAATGGTGTGCTCCTATTGAATCCATTTACACTCATAGCGTTTCCACCAGGTAGGCGATGCCCGAGATCGGGTCCTGAGACTGCTCCAGGAGTTGATAAAGAAGGCTGCTGTAGGTTTCTACCGGATAGCATCTGATTGAATTGTTGGCTTCGGTGTTGTTCATCTAGTGGCAAAGATCCTCTCGGAAGATTGAATCTGCATCCCAGAAAGGAAAAAATTTCAACCAGCAACCAAAAGAAGATTAAACCTCTGATCTAAGTTGAGATGCGCAAATGTACGCATCCAAACAAGTCAAATAATGTGTACCTTGAGGAAGCACTGGTTGGGCCAGATATGGTTGACAAGTTGTTGCCAGGGACTACATCAGATGATCCAGGTAGTGAAGGAATTGCTTCAGATGCAGGAAGGGGTGACGTTCCCTGGTTCAACATTGGTTCAAGCGAAAATAGATCTTGACCTGAAGTTGAGGCATCACAGAGATCAAGGGGCCTTCATCCGGAGAGTAGCAAGATATTAGAATTGTGAAAAAGGTAGTAATCAGGAGACACATAAATCGTAAGAAACACCAAAAACTTACGTGAGGACACTTCCATTCAGATTATTTGGGAATACATGAGAAAGAGCCATAACTTGAGAATTGTGAACTGGTACTATCTGCTTGGGGTCCCGACCATCATTCTTGAAAATAGATGAAACGGCAGCAAACATACAGAAGCAGCAACGAGAAACAGAATCAGGTTTGGAGTTTCAAGATACAAACTCTGGTACATGATCCTAAATAAATATATCTATGAATGGAGAGATGCAGACTGTTATGTCAAATAAAAGTGATGCGATCTATGCCTTTCTCAGCATAAATTCTGCAAACGAAGAAAAAGCAAGAGAAACAGATGCCTTTCTCAAATAAGATGTGCCAGATGTCCAAAATAGAGAGCCAAAACAAGTTAGCAGCCCCATGGAGAACACTTGCAAGCTGAATTTAGTGTATGAGAAACCAAAAGAGCACTGACGGCGCTCTTGGATACAATAAGTTTTACATAATTCTATAGCCCCCGTCAAAATTCTTCCAGTGAAGGACTCCAAGAATATAGTTTTATCGACAGCATCCACAGTAGAATATACTTACACACTGGTTTACAGGAGGAGCTACGATTGTGGTCAGGCAATTGTTGAATTACAAGAAGAATAATACAGGGGTGGTATGCACTAGTTTTCTGTAACAAGTTTGGAAAAGGTAACCAGTGGGTGAACGGACCTGTATCTTTATATGATGGAACTTCTTCCCAATCGAGCAAATCTTCTCAAAATGGGACTTCAATGTATCTTCTTCGACCGGCCCTTGCAGACGTTGAAACAACTGTCTCGCACTTCCCTTAATATAACAAACAATTCCAGGAAAACCACGGGTTAAACTAAACACATGGGAAACTTTAATTCAGTATCTCATGGAAAATGAGAACCTTTGGGATGCCAGGCAAAGTGGATGGATAAGACTGAGAATTTCCCGAGTCTTCAGCACTATCAGCCCCATCACCACCACTTCTATCCATCAGATTCTTATGCCGCTCCTTGCACTCACTTGGATTACGATATATACACTGTATGAGTAAGAACGGGGATCAAAGAATAGTCCAATCAATGCAAACAACATTCCTAGCACAATAGATAGATGAAACAACAGTTCCCAGCCCAATGTCTTGCTAATAAAGTAATAATAAAGCAAGTAATGGTTTGCACAACAAAATCAAGTGCAGTCATTTACAAGAATAGAAGCACGCAGTATTCAGTAAATTATTCAGCACTGTAACGTCTGAAGATACTTCAGAACAGCACACTCTTACCTTAATTTTAAGAGTGCTGTTCATAGCATCACTAATGAGCTCCCAGTTTGGGCCCATGTCATGCACCAGGACAACAACTGCCTAAATGGTGAAAAAAATCATTCAGATATTCACAACGCAACCCACACAATATATATATTTTAAGCAGAGATAACAAATAAATACCTGATCCTCAAATAGTGACCATGGATTTTCAGATCCTTGTTGGCCAGAAGAAATCTGCATAAATAAAGTTTCTAATTACAAGACATATTTTAACCAAACAAGATGGTAAAGGAGTGATCAAATCACCAAGAGCATATACCTTCAAGCCTTTTATTTTCCTGCCCCTATCCCGACCTCCAATAAATTTAATAAATTTGTTGGGGTTGGACATATTGCTCATCTGAGACGCTGCTGGAGAAGGAATAGCACTGTCAACATTATGCTCCACTGATTGCTTGGCAGTCTTTTGCTTCTTTAAACTATGTTGACCATAAAGACCTTACAAAATACAGATAAAAATGTCATTGAGATAAAAAGAAGCATGATCACTAAAAGAGGGGCAGATGCCAATATAACATTGTAGCCATGCTATATCCAGAAACAGTTGAATTAATAATACCATGTCAAAAATTCACTTTGGAGTTTAAGCATGATAAACATTGTGTAGTTTTTTTTCTGTTGTAAACAATATTGTGCAACGATGATTACTCCTAAAGTAATGATATTAGAGTTAGACTTAGTCCGATTCATAAAACAGATGTGAAGCTTAGATATTCCCCGGTTGAACCTGACTTTTAAAGACCTAACTCATCCAGCCATGCACAAAAAGTTAAAAGTGAATACTTGAATGATACCATTCGTATTGAAATGATTCTCTGGTCGCTTCCTCCAGTGATCCTGCCAAATAAGGAAGCATTAGGATACTTTCCAAGAACTCTAATATCTCTTAAACATATACAATTACCTACACAATAAAATAAAACTTGCATAAAACTTCCCATTTCAAGTAATATTATCGTCAGCGAACACCACTTGAAGATGAAGGAAGGAAACAAGAAAGAGATGCCAAGTATTTCAATTCCAAGAGCAGCTTACTCTCACAGGCATCAAACAACCCCAATATATAGAACATTCGCCATTTCAATAAGCAAATTACACACCAAACATCGCTAAACAAACTTCTGTAACGCTATATCTAAAACTTTGTTGGCATTGAATTTCAAGATCTTTTACCAGCAACTTTACCTGTTTACCATGGACCATTGAATCAAGATGCCACGCTTGTTCATATGCAGAACCCTGCAACAAACGATAAATGCATATTAACATGCAATGCCAGAAGTAATAACAATATTTTTCCATTTAAAACCAAGCCTACTATATATTGAAACTTGAAACATAAAGCAAACCAAATGAACCTTCTTCTTTTGAGGTTTTCCTGACGTTTCAGCCATGTCATAAGGTAGCTGCTTCTCAAAATTACCACTAGATTCAACCTCTGTGCCTTTTTGAACAGAACCACCATTCAAACTACTTTGCTCATCCTGAAAAGAACTAGTGTCTCCTCCACTAGAGCCATCTGTCTTTGAGGGCACATGTAAACTTCCAACAGTGCCACAGCCAAAAGAACTCACAACCCTCTGCCTGGAAGCAGTGCGCATGCGCTTCAATGGAACTGAACCAACATTGAGATTACTTGCTGGCCGTTTGCCCATCAATGCATTGGAGCCACCAGTGTAGCTACCATATGTTAAATCCCCAACATCATATGACCGGGCAGAATGATACTTCATCAAATTCTTCTTTTTCTTGTGGGTTAACTTAAATGATCTGCTACATTCAAGAGCTCCAGGCAGATGATAGGCATTTGTTTCTTCTTCATCCTCATCATAACCATTGTACTCTGTATCTACAGTTGAAATTGAATATTAGTAAACATCTATCCAGTATGTGGAGCTCAACCAAATATGTTCTGCATACCTTCTGCGGCATCATAGGCCGATGTCTCAACCTCCTCCTGCAGGCTACTTCCGGATTTCTGGGACGGAAAATGCTTTTAAATATCTTAAGAACTCATATATGTATGTGTGTGTGTATGTATGTGTATATATATTTATATATATTCACAGGTAATACACACAATTAGGGTCGTGACATTGAAGCTCGTATCACCAAATACTCTCACATACCTCACACCAGAGAAGATGACATTCGATGGACCTTCGGTAGGCCTCCATTGCACCAGATGGAACTGAATAAAATAAGCTTTCCTGTACATTAAAAAGCTTAGTTTGCAACGATATAGAGGTATCCACAACACTAGTACTGAAAGGCTGCAGAAAGACCATATGACTAGTTTCATACTTCTGTAAGCTGATCATCCCAAGATGTCTCCAATATGCCAGGGTCACACATATTGTCAGGTGTCGACGGTGCTTCTGTTTGAAGATGGGTGGTAGAAGATTTGAAAAACTTCAAAAATCTGCGTGCATATTCGGTGACACCAGTAGCTGAACATTTTTTGCCATTATCATATTTCAGCTCCTTCCTTGTCTCCTGCATATGATAACAGTATTACTTGGCTAGATACCAAAAAAGGAAATAATCAAAAGTGTAACAAAAAATAAACAAAACCAGAGAAAGCTCTTAGACTTGGATGGAAGACTATTCCAAGAAAGTCAAGAGTGATTCAGCTTCGAAGTCATAGAGGAAAATAGACATAGAATCATGTGTCAAGACTGTACAGTCCCAAACTTAAAAATATGGTTCCACCACTATATATGTATACGTGTGTGTGTGTGTGTGGCGCACGTCCAGTGAAAAAAAGGCCAAAATATGACCATCATTATTATCAAAAACCATAAGAGATAGATATGTAAGGCAGTCGTATACCTTATCAGTTCCCAAGCTTGTCTTTTCAAGCTCCCTAGGAACATCCACGGAACTCCAGAACTGTAAGACAGAATTAGCTAAGGTTGAAGCTAAGCTCTTAAGCGTTCTGTGCTGAATTCGCTCCTCCAATTTCAACTGAGAGGTAAAAGCAGCTCGATGGCAAATCTGCATGGCAGCAGTCATCTTCCAAAGACGCTCCTACAATTAAAAGTGAGGTTAAACAGAAATGTAATACATTGACGTGGAGAAAAATGTTCCAGTAACAAAAAGGCAGACACCATTCATTCAGGAATCACCATATGCTCTTAGTAATAACCAGTGTAACAATCCATAAAATGAATATCCATTTAAGTAGATAATATGAGATCAGAAAGCTGATCAACTAAACGAGACCTGTGCAAAATCATTAGCCAGCCATGCCATTTCTTCAAGGACAAAGTCCCATTGAGATCTCGTACGAACCTCCACTGGTACGGTACCGAAAGATAACTCGGCCATGCTCTTTCTCTTTGCCTGTCAGTGTAGTATGTCAGACATAAAAGACTATGAACACAAAAGTAATAAGAACTTCTTCCAAAGCTTGACAGGTTAAGATCGACAAGCCAAGTTGAAAAAGAGAACCTTTATAAGCCGTGCTTCTTCAAGGATAGAGTCCTCGTTCAGAGTATCTAGCATTCTTGAGCCATCGTCTAAACTATGCTGATGTTTTAATGCAGTAATGCCAGGTCCTGACAATAAGTTTTTGCTACTTATGCAAGTACTGGTTTCTGCAGCTGTCTGAGATTTTCTAGGGCACAAAGAACTATTGGAAGTTTCAGCCAATCCACTAGTAACTTTCATGTCAGTATGCAGTATATCTAAGTCATCTAGTTGTTTTCTCTCAATTTCAGAACATTTCTTTTCATTATGCAGCTCAACTGTGCTTCTATGATCTTGATTTTCGACTTTAACTGATTTTGTTTGGCTTTGATGCCCAGAATTTTGCTCACTAATAATGATGGTAGAGTCCCCAGCCTCGTCCTCACTCTTTGTATTCACCATTTCACCAACTGTTGGATTCAGTATCCCCTCTACTCTTGAAGCACTCTGAATAGGGATTCTGTTGGTGTCAGATTTGTCCACTATACGGAGATCTATTTTAGTATCTACATCTACTTCAACGTTGTTAGCATGAGAGGACTCTTGATCTAACCCTTTCCGCCCTACAGTTGCACTATTTTTTAAGATTTCTTTCGCTCCTCGGGGATCCTGAAGGCCATTCACTTGGGTGGAGTTAGTTTCCTGGCTACCAGTCATCACAGCACTGAGAGAATCAGCTACTGTACTAGCAGAGACAGCATGTGCTTTCACCCCAGTGAGACCAGTCTCTCTGGAAGCCACATCTGCAGAACTTTTTTTATACACAATATCTACTTTCCCTTTCACTGGACTATTTGTTGCCCTAGCAGTGCTTTCTCGTACAGCCAATCCATCATCCTCTGTCTTTACCAAGTTGCTTGGGACGAATTTTTCTAAAACGATATCACTATTGGAAGTTGCAGAGCTTGGACAAGATACTGAAGATGCATGTCTATTTTTATGATTGCCTGCTTTGGAATCGGAACCCTTTACATCCACAGATTCTCTGCGAATTGAGAGTGATGTGACAAGACCACCACGACTCTGAACTAACTCCGTAGAACTTGACCGAGCTGGATCACGATTTATCTTTGATCTGTTTCTACGAGCATATGGGCGAAAAATGGTAGAATCTTCTGTTTCCTTAGTATTCTGGACATTGTTTGCTTTGGAAGACCGTTCCGATTCAGAAATTCTACTTCTCTTATTGGGATATTTTGAATCTCTTTCTCCTTCAAGTGACTTATTTTCAGCATCAAACAGTAAAAGATTATCAGCTGTATTGGGTTCAGAAACTATTGAAACTCCAGGTCTACCACTACTCTCCACAGAATCCCCATGTTGTGAGGCAGTCCGGGGAAAACTATCCTTGACTTCACTGTGTTGAAAACAGGAAAGAATCATGAGTTGACTATGATATCTAGAAAAATCATGAATCAATCTATGAAATCTAACAGGAAAAATTACAACAAACAAGAAAAATACCTCTTTACAATATGATCTGCTTGCTTATCTGTGAGTGATGTAGATTGAATGCTATGTGAAGTTGCATTACCAAACTTGAAATCCAAGGGATTTCCACCCTAAAGTAGAGAGAATAGTAAGGACTTGTTATATAATAAGTCTCTGAAAGGAAACAGAAAAGAGGAATAATTTCCATACTTTCTCCAGAAACTCCAATTCTCTCCTCCTTTCCTCGCGGACAGCATACTCCTGTCTGTTTGAAACAAATGACTTTCGTTACTCAATGGAAACGGTTAGCAACTGGAGAAAACGTAAAACATTAAACATGTGGCAATCAGCAATATACCTTAGTTCCGCTTGAGCCTTCTCAATTGCTGCTCGGTGCGGAGATAATTTGACACCAACACCACCTCCACTATCAATAACTCCTCCCATGGAATCAACCTCGGCATTTACTAGAAGGCATCACCACTTTGGCTGCCCCATAAATTTCAAACTCTAGCTAGAAATAAAAAATAATCAGAACCCACGAATTGTTTCAGTATTCACAGCATTCAATAACAACCATACCGCAGAAGATTAACTAAGTCTAAACATTGACCCGCAAAATAACCCAACGGATCCTAAACCGTATACATAATATGCATGAACTTATCTCCCACAATGCTCCATAAAAATATATATTCACAATATGTCACAGCAACAACCATATAACTACAGATTATATAGTTACATTAACACATCAAGAGCTAGAAATAGAAATAGCATTAAATTTGAAGCCTTTATCTCAGTAGTAAACAGAAATAGGAACCAAAAACTTGAAATAAATCAGCTGAGCTATCAAATGAGCACATTTTTAGAGAATTACATAGACGAATTTTCAGCATTCAATTCAAAAATTTTGCGAGCTTTATGAGAAGAACCCAAACCCACAAAGACTCAAACTTAAGAAACCCCAAATTGAAAAGGAGCTAAAAACGTTAGGGTTTCGGAGGAAGAGTGAGCAAAAGAGTACCTGAATTGAACGTATGAAAACGCAAAACGCAGGAATTAGGGCACAAAAAATAGAAATCAAAATTAAGTTTCTCTCTCTTAGGGCTTTCTTCTTCCACCACAATTCGTCGAATCGGAAGACGAGAAAACAAGAAATTTCTTGGAGAAAATTTAGAGAGCTCTTCGTGAATTGGAGAAATTCATAAGTATTCAATCTCGTGAAAATTGCAATTTCCTTTTAATTTCTGTTTCCCTCTCAGAGGAAATTTTGTTTGTTGTCGAGTTCCGTTTTTTTTTTTCTTCGCTTCCTTTGATGCAACTATGCGACTCTCGCTCGCTCACTAGCTTCTGAATATTGGGCCTGGTCCTGGGTATTGTCCTCTTTTGGGTCCTTTGCAGGCCAGAGGCAAAAACAGATTAAGGTGGATAATCTTGATTTAGCAAATAAGATGAATTTAACGATAAAATTCCTCAACTTTGCCACCTTCTATTTTTTAACCCTTAACTATTTTTTAGTAAAAAAATCTCTAAACTAAAAATAATTAATAAATATAACTCTCTGTCTACGAAAACATTTAACCTTTAACTATTTTTGTTTAACAAAACTAATTGTTGTTTTAAATGAAACAAAACAACAAGACATTCTTAATTTAATTAAAATAATTAAAACTTTTACGGCATGAATCAGATATCTGATAAATAAATTGATCTGGATGGAACGTAGCGGATAGCTAATACCCCTGTTTTAAAAATCTTCGCTAATACCCGATTACTCCCTTCTTAGCCGCTAGGCCCACCCTGTGTGCCCGACTATTGCCTAACGAGAAAATCATAGATTAAATGAGAAATAATCGGGGACTACCTTTAGAGTTAATTTATGTTTTAAAAACATGTTAATCCATTATAATTAATCTTTTATATAATATTTTTTTTTCAAAATTGCAACAAACACATTAAAATATTTTTTCAACCCCATAATTTTATGATTTTCATTAAAATTATGAACGTTATTGTTTAACATCACAAACTCCCCTAGATGGAAAATAATCCGGTTAGGCAGAAAGTACTTGGGTTAGGCGGAAAGTAATCGGATGACTGATTTTTAAAGGGATTACTCATTAATTGAGGCGGATGGGTGGACCTAGCGACTAAGCAGGGAGTAATCGGGTCTAGGCAGAGATTTTTAGAATAGGAGAATTAGCTATTCGCTACGTTTCGTTCATATCCGATTATTTATCGGATATCCGATTCATGGCGTAAGAGTTTTAAAAAATTTCATCAAATTTCCTAAAAACAAATGTCATGTTGTTTTGTTCCATTTAAAACAACAATTAGCTTCGTTAAACAGAAATAGTTAAAGGCTAAACGTTTCTGTAGACAGAGGGTTAAATATAATAATAGTTTTTAGTTTAGGGTATTTTTACTAAAAAAATAGTTCACGGTTTAAAAATGGAACGGGGTAAAGTTGAGGGGTATTTTCATTAAATTCCCATTTTGTAACTTTAACCAAGTTTGTCTTTGATAATTTTAACTGAATCGAAATATTTTTAAATCTAAAAACACATAAATAAACTAAATATATGTTAAGGAATAAGGAAACTAATCATTTAAATTATATAAAAAAAAATAAACACTTGCAAACTAGCATGTTCATGATATGAGATTTCTTTTAAAATGTCCGAATTAATGATGATAAGTGGAATAGAAGAAACAAGTAAAATAAACAATGTTCAACGAACATAATAACAAGAGTTGTCTTCACACCCATAGGAAGATAACTATAACAAGATCCCCACCCTTTATGGTCGTGATCTCGTGGAGTAATCAAGATTCATTTTTTTAGTTTCATAATTTACAAAGGCTTTTGCTTGATTGCTTTTTACAATCCTAAAACAAATGAATATGGCTTTCTTGTTTTCAATTACAGTCGTATGAAAAGAAAAAAAAACAATTATTAAAGCTTTAATCTAACAGTTAGACATGTCATGATCCGATGGTCGCATCCCAATAGTCAAATACTAAATACATGCAAGTTTCAAGGATGTTAGGAACTAGTAAACTTGACTCTCTTGAACAAGATGCGGCTCACTATAGCCATACCATCTTTCTATTATTATCATCTTTAAATCACACTTGCTCAAAGGCATGGTGAATGATACGGAGCAACACGAAACAGAACATGGAACAGAGCACGTGATAAGGAGAACGTCAAAGCGAACAAAAATACCAAACCGAAAGTACTTTACTTGACACACAAGATAATCAAGTAAGGCAACAATTATCTATGTTAAATATTGTGTTAAATATTATGAGTGCTACTAAGAGTCATACGACTCATTATCTATGTTAAATATTATGAGTGCTTTGTTTATGTAAAATATTATGAGTGATAATAAGAGTCATACGACTCACTCTCAAAGAGGAAGGAGTGGAGACTCCATTTGTAAAGCAGAAGCACATTAACGTGTTTTAAGGAGTGGAAGCTCCATTTGTAATTTGTAATTTGTAATTCTCCTATATATATCAATGAAAGCAAAAGAGAGAGGAGGAATTTATCTACACAAAAACATATCGATTATGTTGTTCTTAGAACAATACTCTTGGCTTTGAAGAGGGACCTATCATTGGTATCAGAGCATTTTTATTGTTACAAGTTTTCTTTCTAAATCAACAAAATTACTCTTCGACGATCTCAACGAAAGGGTAAGCAAGTCGTGTCTCCGGAGACATCCGTCGAGCCGATGGCTACCAACAAAGAGCGTTTGGAGGGTTTGGAGGCAAGCTATGGCTTACTACAAGATGAGTTTCAAAAGATGAGTGTGGCCATGGTGGATATGAGAGGGGATATCGAGGATAAACAACGGAGGATAGAAGAATCTGTTAACCGTTTGGTGGAGACGGTAGGCAGCCGTGACGGTGGGGGATCAACAACATCTCGTACACAGAGACGAGTAGAAGGTTCTCAAACTCATGGAGCAGAGTACCTTGGTGAATATGACAAACCAGTTGCTGCGATGATGAACACCACCAACACGGCACAAAATCGTCACGTTAAGCTGAAGTTTCCGAGGTTCCATGGAGGAGATCCCACGGAGTGGATGAGCAAAGTAAAGCAATATTTTGAGTATCAAGAGGTACCATTGGAACAGATGGTGAGCTTTACTTCGTACCACCTCGATGGAGTGGCTAATGGGTGGTGGCAAGCAACGTTAAAGGCATTTCGACATGATCGTGTTCCTATCACTTGGGAGGTTTTCGAACAAGAACTGTGGTCAAGGTTCGGACCTAATGATGGAGAAAATTTCCATGAGGCTCTAATGCAACTACGTCAAACCGGTACACTGGAGGCTTATCAAGAAGAGTTCGAGAAGCTACAGTTGAAGGTTTTTGGCTGGTCACAAGAAGCATTAGTAGCGGCATTCATGAATGGGTTACATCACTCAATCTCGGAAGAGATTAGAATGTTCCAACCAAAATCATTACGAGAGGTGATTAACTACGCTAGACTACGGGACGTTCAACTACAGAGACAAAAGAAAGAGTCACGGAGACCACCTTCTTTCACGAGATCACTTGGCACGAGTTCTATCTCAACACCGGAAGTTCGTAGTAACGATACGACCACGCAATCTCCAAAGAAACTATCATGGGACGAGTTGAAGCGGAAGAGGAGCCTCAGTCTATGCTTCAGTTGTGATGATAAGTATACACCGGGACATCGTTGCCGCAAACCACAACTATTACTTATGGAAGGGGCTGACGATGAGTAGGAAGCCAACACCGAAGTAGAAGACACGCTGACGGAACCTGAAATCACGTTACATGCGTTGAATGGGTGGGGATCATCCAAAACGATGAGAGTTAAAACAGTCATCAATCGGCAACAAGTAGTGGCCCTCATCGACAGTGGCTCAACTCATAACTTCATTAGCGAACGAACGGCAAACAAACTGAATCTAAAAATCACGACGACCAAGCCATTCCAAGTCCTTGTAGCCGATGGGTTTCCTTTGAGTTGTAAAGGAGCATATCGGAAAGTAGCCATGGAGGTCGGAGATACTACTTTCACCATCGACTTGTTCACCTTGCCGTTGAGTGGGCTGGACGTTGTGCTCGGGATACAGTGGCTCGAGACGTTAGGCTCTACTTTGTGTAATTGGCGAACTCAAACATTGATGTTCATGTGGGCTGGAAAGCAAAGAGTTATTAATGGGCTTACCAATAAAAAGATTCAACAAGCCCAACCGGAGGAAGTCAATAAAGAAATACAAATGGGCCAAACAATTTTTGCACTCACAATACATGAAGAAAAAGAAAGGAAAGACGTTTCACTACTAAGGGACGAGCTGAGTCGTCTTATCCACGAGTTTGAAGACATTTTCCAAACACCAACTACACTACCACCTCGCCGAGAAATCGAACATCAAATTGTTCTTAAAGAGGGGTCTGATCCGGTTAATGTACGACCATATCGTTACGCTTACTTTCAGAAGGAAGAAATCGAAAGACAAGTTCATGAGATGATGTTAGCGGGAATAATCCGACCAAGCGTTAGCCCTTTCTCATCTCCGGTATTGTTGGTAAAGAAAAAAGATGGGTCTTGGCGGTTCTGTACTGACTATCGAGCTCTCAACAATGCTACGGTGAAGGATCGGTTCCCGATTCCAACAGTGGACGATATGTTGGACGAGCTACACGGAGCCGAGCTCTTCACAAAACTCGACCTCACAGCTGGGTATCATCAGGTTCGAGTACATCCCCCGGACATTCACAAGACAGCGTTTCGCACGCACAATGGCCATTACGAATACTTGGTTATGCCATTTGGTCTCTGCAATGCGCCATCAACATTTCAGTCCCTCATGAATTCGGTATTTCGTAACTACCTTCGAAAATTCGTTCTTGTCTTCTTTGACGATATATTGATTTACAGCAAGACATGGAATGAGCATTTCGAGCATGTTCGCATTATTTTCAAAATTCTTCAACAACACCAACTTTACGTGAAGAAAAAGAAATGTGAGTTTGGGCATCGAGAATTGAAATATTTGGGACACATCATATCTAGTGAGGGGGTCAAAGTTGATCAAACTAAGATATAGGCGATGTTGGTCTGGCCATCACCATCAACAATCACGGAGTTACGCAGATTTTTGGGCCTCACCGGCTACTATAGAAAATTTGTCAAGAATTACGGCCTTATCGCTCGGCCATTGACAAATCTCTTGAAGAAAGGAAGGTTCGAATGGTCAGAAGAAGCTGAGAACGCATTCTCTGATTTAAAAATGGCAATGACTACCACACCGACGTTAGCCTTACCAAACTTCATGATTGACTTTATCATTCAAACAGACGCTTCAGGAGAAGGAATTGGTGTCTTGTTAACTCAGCTGGGAAGATCAATTGCCTATATGAGCAGAACACTAGGAGCTACTAAACGAACCTGGTCTACATACGCAAGAGAAATGTTGGCTATTGTCATCGCCGTTCGCACATGGAGGCCATACTTGATGGGCCGACGCTTCATAATTCAAACGGATCAACAAAGCCTGCGTTTCATCCTTGGACAACGCATCCTCACTCCAGAACAACTTAAATGGATGGGTAAGCTCTTGGGTTATGACTACAAAATTGTTTACCGACCAGGGGCATCAAATGCAGCCACGGATGCGCTCTCACGTCGTCTCGATAGTCCTGTTTTGATTGCGGTCTTTGTGCAAAACTCGGGTTTATGGAATGAACTACGATATTTGGTTAGTACTGAAAACTATATGCTCAAGGTAGGAAAACTGGCAGACGCATCACCAGGCCTACCTTATAGCCGACGAAATGGTTTGCTCTACTACAACAATCGAATAGTGATTCCACCAAACTCGGAAGTGATATCACAACTGCTCTATGAATACCATGACACACCTCTTGGCGGTCACTCCGGAATCCTACGCACGTTCAAAAGGTTAGACCAACAATTTTATTGGCCGTCTATGCACAAAACAGTACAAAAATACATCACATCCTGTGATGTTTGTCAGAAGGCAAAATCAGAAAATTTCGCACCGGCCGGTTTGTTGCAACCTTTACCAGTTCCGGAACGGCTCTGGGAAGATGTGTCACTTGATTTTGTTGATGGCTTGCCCAAATCTGATGGGTTTACCACAATCATGGTGGTTGTTGATCGCCTAAGCAAGGCAGCATACCTAATTGCACTTACTCATCCCTACACTGCCCGCACTGTTTCTGCAAAGTTCATCAGCAATGTTATAAAGTTACACGGTATTCCTCGTTCCCTTCTTAGTGATCGTGATCCGGTGTTTATCAGTGCTTTTTGGCTTGAATTCTGGAAACAATCTGGCACTCAACTCCGTATGTCCTCAGCATATCATCCACAAACCGACGGACAGACAGAAGTAGTTAACCGATGTATCGAACAATTTCTCTGCTGCTTTGTCCACAACAGACCATCACAATGGAATGGATTCTTACCATGGGCTGAGTATTGGTACAACACCACCCTCCATGCTTCTATGGGCATGTCTCCATTTGAGGCTTTGTACGGACGACCTCCTCCCCCACTTCCAGCTTATGAGGTAGGATCAACACTTATCAATGAGTTAGACGAGCAACTTATATCTATAGACGAGGTGTTACGGGAGCTTAAAGAACACTTAGAGCAAGCTAATAACTGTATGAAACAGCACGCAGATGCTAAGAGACGTGATGTGCAGTTCACGGTGGGTGATTGGGTTTATCTTCGACTCCAACCATACCGACAACAATCAATCTTCAAAAGGACTTCACAAAAGCTGTCTAATCGTTACTATGGACCGTTTGAAATTACAGAAAAAGTGGGACAGGTAGCATATCGTCTCAAATTGCCGGAGGGAAGTCGTGTGCATCCCTTCTTCCATATCTCTAAGCTAAAACTAAGAATAGGATCGGATACACCATCTTCTGGAACACTTCCGCCCCTGCGTGACAATGGTGAACTCCGTCTCCAACCAGAAGCTATTCTAGACCATCGCCAAACAAAGCAAGGACAAACTATGATCTTGGAGTCTCTTATTCAATGGCGTGGTCTTCCCATAGATGAAGTTACTTGGGAAGATACAAAACATATCGAGTTGAGTTTTCCTCACTTAAACCTTGAGGACAAGGTTCTTTCCGATGGGGAAGGTATTGATACGGAGCAACATGAAACAGAACATGGAACATAGCACGTGATAAGGAGAACGTCAAAGCTAACAAAAATACCAAACCGAAAGTATTTTACTTGACACACAAGATAATCAAGTAAGGCAACAATTATCTATGTTAAATATTGTGTTAAATATTATGAGTGCTACTAAGAGTCATACGACTCATTATCTATGTTAAATATTATGAGTGCTTTGTTTATGTAAAATATTATGAGTGATAATAAGAGTCATACGACTCACTCTCAAAGAGGAAGGAGTGGAGACTCCATTTGTAAAGCAGAAGCACATTAACGTGTTTTAAGGAGTGGAAGCTCCATTTGTAATTTGTAATTTGTAATTCTCCTATATATATCAATGAAAGCAAAAGAGAGAGGAGGAATTTATCTACACAAAAACATATCGATCATGTTGTTCTTAGAACAATACTCTTGGCTTTGAAGAGGGACCTATCAGTGAATAAGAATGAGTGATTGTGTAGTTGAGCTTATCAACCTAACGAACTCGATGTGGACACTAGAATGGGAACATAGAGGCTTGTCTCGATTGCAATTTCAATAGGTGTAAGGTCTGAGACAGTTCTACAGCCAAGCTTCACTGTAATGTTTTAACAACTAGAGACGTTAGACTAGTCACAAAACAAGTTACTTGCAATAAAAAAGATTGCCTTAACCAACAACTGTGTTTTGGTTTGTAACAGAAGCATTAACATTGTGTATGCATCTTAGACTCATCATCACGTAACTATCATTTTGAAATAGTTTCCTACAGCAAAACTTTATGAGATAAGGTTTCTAGAGTCACATCAAGTCATATGGTGATATCTTTGTGCATATTGTAAAAGTAGTGAATGATATCTTCTGATTATGCACAAACTACATTACAAGGTATATATATAGACTCATGAAAACCCTACATGAGACTTGTATCCCACGTTTACAATATAACTCGGCTCAATAGAGCCCATTACACACACAACCTGCTAACACTCCCCCTCAAGTTGGAGTGTGGAGATTCGTAACACCCAACTTGACACTAACTTCTAAAAGTGCGAAGAACCAAGAGCCTCGGCAAATTGGTTATCTGTGCGAACATGTATTGTCTTGATAGTACCATCTTAAACTGCATCACGAACACTATGACAATCATTTTCAATGTGTTTAGTACGCTCATGGAACACAAGATTCGCAGCGATATGAATTGCTCCTTGACTGTCACAATATAGATCAACTGGACCAACATAAGGCATACTAATATCAAGAAAAAGTTTACGAATCCATTTGTTCTCTCGAAGTGCTGCAGCCATCGCACGATATTCAGATTCAACGGAAGAGTGAGAGACTGTATCTTGCTTCTTGGTATTCCATGATACCGGAGAGTCACCAACAAGGACAACATAAGCACTTAATGAACGACGAGAAGAAGGACAAGAAGACAAGTCAGCATCATTATAAAAGGCGACATCAAGACTAGACTGCAAACTCAAAAGGATTCCTTGTCCCGGAGATCCCTTCAGAAATTAGATCACACGTAACACTGCCTCACAGTGCGCCACACGAGGTGTCTTCATGAACTGAGAGAAGAGATGAATCGCATAGTTTAGCTCTGGCCGTGTGTTGCGAAGATAAACTAGACGACCCACCATACGTGTATAACGAGATGGATCATCAAAAAATGGACCAGTATCAGAAGCTAACTTGTGATTTTGTTCAATAGGCGTAGCGACCGGCTTAGATCCAAGCATACCAGCTTCATCAATTATATCCAGAGCATACTTGCGCTGAGAAAGGAAAATGCCTTCATCGGAACGTGCAACTTCAATCCCGAGAAAATACTTGAGTTTCCCCACATCCTTCATGTGAAAAAATTGGCTAAGATACTCTTTAAACATGTTAACTTTAAGAATGTCATTACCACAGATGATCAAGTCATCAACGTACACCAAAACCCGGAGCTCCACATGATCTTTAGAGTAAGTGAAAAAGAGTAGTCGGAGTAGGATTGACTGAAACCATACTCGAGAAGAGCAGAAGACAGCTTAGCGAACCAACAACGTGGAGCTTGACGTAGCTCATACAAAGACTTACGTAAACGACAAACCTTAGTTGGATCAGGATGAGTAAAACCAGGTGGGAGCTTCATATAGACTTCTTCTTCCAAATCACTATGAAAAAACGCATTGTGAACATCCATTTGATGAACTTCCCAGCCTTTCGAAGCAACCAATTTAAGAAGACTGCGAACTATAGTCATATGCACAACCGGTGCAAATGTCTTGTCGAAATCCTCACCTTTTGTTTATTTGTTTCCCAACGCAATGAGACGAGCTTTGTACCGTTTAAGACTACCATCAGCATGATATTTAATCTTGTAAATCCACTTAGAACCAATGGCAACTTTTTCAAGAGGAAGAGATTCAATATCCCAAGTTCGATTGTCTTCAGGAGCGACCACTTCATCCGTCAAAGCACCAGTCCAAACTTCATCCTTAATAGCCTTCGCCTAAATACGAGGCTCAATGCCTGCAGAGACAACCACAAGAAATGCTTTGTGCGATGGTGAAAAGAGTGCGCCAGACACAAAATGTGCTAGCAGATAAGGAGTACTCGTACCTGGAATCGTTTCGGATACCACTGATGGAGGAGTGGAGAGAGCGAGATGGGGTTCTTGAGAAACAAAATTATGAGCAACATAATCACGAAATCGGACTGGTGAATTATGTGGTCTAGTACTATGGCACATAGGTTGAGAAACCATGGGAGTAATATCTTCCGTAGGAGAAGAAGATAAGATGGGTGGCGAATTGACTATTTGTTAGTCATTGACTAATAAATCAGAGCTCCTCCTGTCGTCTAAAACTAGAGAGACAACCAAATAAGAACTCCCCCTGTCATCCGAGATCGAAGAAGCCGACAGATCCGAACACACTGGATCAATCAAAACTGGTGTAATTTCGAAGAGCCAATCATCGTCGACAACATCACTAGAACGTGAAGTAGAGAAGTGTGAATCGTCCGTGTTCAATGTCTCAAATGGAAACTCTTTTTCATGAAAATAACATCATGGGAGAGAAGAAATTCCTTTGTATCTAAATCATAGACTTTCCATGCTTTCTTGCCGAATTGGTATCCCAAAAACACGCTACGTCTGCTTTGTTCTCCAAATTTATCACAATCATGTGGTCGAGAGTGAGTGTAGCACAAGCTACCAAAAACACGAAGATGTTCATAAGTTGGCTTCTCATTATGTAATATTTCGTAAGGGGTTTTTCTGTGAAGAACATAAGTTGGAGTAAGATTGATTAGATGTGCCGCTGTGAGAACTGCTTCTCCCTAAAACTTAACTGGTAAATGAGCCTGAAACAACAAAGCTCGGGATACATTGAGTATGTGACGACTTTTCGCTCAACCCGTCCATTTTGTTGGGGAGTGTAAAAACAATACGTTTGGTGTGTGATTCCTTGTTCTCAAAAGTACGAGACAAACACAAAAATTCAGTACCATTGTCATTTCGCACCGTACGGACCTCCTTGCCAAATTGTTTTAAAGCCATGGCACAGAAATTGGGAAAAATGGTGTGAACCTCTGACTTTTCTCAGAGAAGATATACCCACACAGCTCTAGAAAAATCGTCAACAATTTTCAAGAAATATACAGCTCCGTATGATGCTTTAACACGATATGGACCCCAAACGTCACAATGAATAATCAAAAAACACTTCGTAGATTTGTTCAAACTGTTATGAAAAATTTCTCGTGTTTGTTTTCCCCAACAACAAGTGTCACACGGACTCAGGGCAACATTTTTATTGGAAACATCAGAAAACATTGGTAAAAACAAAAACACCGAAAATGAGGGATGTCCTAGTCGCTTGTGCCATAGATTGCAATCCACTGAACCAACAACCTTATGAATCCTTGCAGCCTTGACATCCTTGAAGTAGTAAACCCCATCACGCTCTTCACCGGCTCTAATCAGGGTCCTCGTGAAATGATCCTGTAAAACATACAACATGTCAGTTAACAACGCATAACAATTCGATTGTTTCAACAGCTTGGAAACCGATATCAAGGAGCAATTTAAATTGGAAACAAATAAAACATCGACTAGGATAATGCGATCAGAGATTTTCATGATTCTAATGTGTGTGGAAAACGTTTTGTTGCCATCAACAAATCCAACTGCGCATGGTGGAATCGGTGAAACACGAACAAGTAAAGAGACATCACCAGTCATATGGTGGGATGCTCCCTATCAAGGATGAGATCCCCATCCTTACCAGTCAACTTACCGGAGTTACTAGAAGTTCTTTCTTGAAGTATCTGCGAGAGAATCTTCCATTGATCGGTTGTAAGATGTGGAAATTGTGACGCATTTGAAGAAGTGGTGTGTGCATTAGAGACTCTCTGGCTAGGGAAATTCCGACCACGATCGCGACTTGAACCAGAACTAGAATCTCCATGAACACCGCAAGTTGCTCCGCGTCCACCACCTCTAATTGGTGTTCAATCCTCCCACCAATCAGGAAACCCAGTCAATTGCCAGCAATTTACCTTTTCATGACCACTTTGACCACAATGACTGCATTGAGAATTCCTAGATCGAGTGGAGCCACCAACATCGAACCTACTTGATTCATAAGAATTTTCTTTCTTACCAACAAAACCAACAATGCTTTGTTGTTGCTCACAGCTTCGTGCTGAATCAAGTCTTTGTTCTTCTCTGATCACTTTTGAATAAACTTCACCAATATCAGTCTCTGCATCAGATCCAATAATGCTTGTAGCAAGAATTCTAAATCGCGGTCGCCAAGACCCATGATAAATTGATGTAGCTTCTCCTCCTCTCTTTCCTTCTCAAACTTGTGTGATGGACCACAGGTGCAGATTGGAAGAGGTTTGTATGCATCAAGCTCTTCTCACATTGAAGATAAATGCATAAAGTAATCCAAACCGACTGACTATCTTGACGACACGCTGCTAATTGCGTCCTGAGGTGATGTACCCGCACTTTATTCCCAACTAAGAATTGCTTCTTCAAGTTTTCCCACAATTTGTGAGAATTAGAGATAAACTTCATTGTAGAGCGAACACGTGGCTCGATTGAAGTACGTATCCAGCCCACTATTATTGGAATTGACCGAGATCCACAAATCGTGATTAGGGTCATCATGAAGTGGTTGTTGAATCGATCCATCAATAAAACCCATCTTGCGTTTCGCCCTTAGCGCGTTAAGCATCTCCGTAGCCCACTCCTGGTAATTCTCTCCAGTCAAAGTCATTGCAGTTATCATAGCTCCTGGGTTTTCAGATGCATACAACGAGTAAGGCGTCACAGTGAGCTCTTTTTTCTTGGAAATCTGCCCACCGGTTGTACCGCTTTTGGCAGCGGAATCCTCACCATCACTCATGTTTCCTCAAAGAAAAGGAAACAGAGTGGAAACAATCTTGAACTTTAAACGAAAAAAAAACAAACACCTTTTCTGAACTTCGGAAGAAACACACGAACACACACACATGAAGATATAAAACCTTAGGTCTCAGAAATTTTCCTGCTCTGATACCATGTCAAAGTAGTGAATGATATCTTCTGAATATGCACAAACTACATTACAAGGTATATATATAGACTCATGAAAACCCTACATGAGAAGTCTGGTGGCTAGGTTTGAAAAATAATAACCCAAAGATTTTCACGTAATAACGGAAATGCCATCATCTTCAATAGTTCCTAACCACCATTACCAAACAAAATTGAGCTTTAAATGCTTCAAACAACCGAATTAAGAGATGTTACTGCTCTAAAACTGAGCTAAAAGCTACATTTTTGCCGATCTCCTCTCTCATTTCAACCATCTAACTCTATAATCTAATTTTCAATATTTACCATCCATAAATCTTACGATTTACTAAGATTTGGGTATAATAACGCCTGGGTTGCTTGAGTATTGGTGGCGTGATCAGTTCTTGGCCGTTTAAGAAGCTAAAACAAGCTGAAACCGAATCTTGGTAATTTTTGCTTCATTTTCTCTGATTTTCCAGAAGGCACACTTCATGAATGAAGTCTCAATAGTCAATTGGGGGTTAGTTTTGCAATTGACTTTTTGGGTCTTAGACTTCACGATAAAATCACGATGGAGTCTGAAGTTCTCCTTTAAAAACAAAATACGGTCTTGAGACTTCACCATCGAAGTCTGCGTACAAGAAGTTAGTTTTGCAATTGACCGTACGTTTGACTTTGTACAAAGACTACTTCTGTGAAGTCTGCAAAAACAGGGAGGTTAGTTTTGTAATTGACCAGAACGAAAACTTTTTATCGAGACTTCATCTGAGAATTCTACATAAAAAGGGGTTAGTTTTGCATTTGACCAAAACTCTGAAACATTGACTATTGATAGACTTCTCAGATGAAGTCTAAAACCATTGGAAACTCTGGAATTTAAAAATCAAAAATTTTGGTCAATTGCAAAAGTAATCATTTTTCTACACAGACTTCTCAGAAGAAATCTCATATAAAAGTCAAATGTGGTCAATTGCAAAATTAGACCCTACTCTATGGGTAGACTTCGCCGTAGAAGTCTTTGAAGGTAAAAAGACTTCGTCGTGAAAGTTTAAATATGTAATAGACTTCACGGACGAAGTCTTTTACCAAAGAGACTTTCAAGATGAAGTCTACTGAAAAAATCAAAACTGTGGTCAATTGCGAAACTAGACCCAAACTAGTATAGACTTCTCAGACGAAGTCTCCTTGTGTAGGAGACTTTGCTTGTGAAGGCTCCTAAAAAAGTCAAACTTTGGTCAATCGCAAAACAAGACCCCTATTTCAGACTTCTTGGGTGAAGTCTCCTCTAAATAGCAAAGCAGACTTCATCCAAAAAGTCTACTATGAGACTTCATAGTGTATGGGAAAGTTAAGGATGAGGATGTTAGTGAAAAAGATGACGATGATAACACGTGTCTTGGTTCGGATGGTGGCTTTGTTGGTGAAGGTCGAAGATCCAACATGACATGGTCAGACGGTATCTATATGACTGGGAGTTTTCCTACAAAAGATGTGCTTGTATCCGCGTTGCGATTAACGGCCATAATGTCGAAATTCACGTTCAAAGTGCATAAATTTACAGAAAAGTTGTTTGTAGCCATATGCGGTGTGATAGGATGCATTTGGAGGGTTATAGCGGCTGTGAAAAACGAACCAAAAAAGTTTTGGGTTACCTTGTACAAAAAGATCATACTTGTAATATGGCGAACAGAGTTTCTCTGCGCAAACGTCATGTTCCGAGATATATTACTAAGCTGTTTTATGATGAATGGGAACAATCGATGGAGTAACGATGAAGATGATTAGATCTGCAATGAAGAATAAATATGGTATGCAGATGAATTATACCACTTTCTTTAGAGCTTTGATATTATCACAACAATTGGTGGGGGGAACAACGGAAGATGGATATGAGCAGCTGCTGTCGTATCTATATCGCATCGGACTAGCCAATCCCAGAACCGTCACTGAATTGTGGTTGATGATCAAAACAGATTCAAATATCTGTTTATGGCTCTTGGAGCCTCTATTACCGGTTTTTAGTTTCTGAGAAGAGTTATGGTGGTGGATGGGTGTCATCTACCAGGGAAGTATGGCGGTGTTCAGCTAGTGGTTTGCGGCCATGACAAAAATTTCCAAATATTCTCGCTAGCTTTTGCTATTGTAGACTCTTAAAATGATGAATCATGGCAATGGGTTTTCACCAAATTGAGTAGATGTGTCTCCGAACAATTTCCTTAGGTCATAGTGTCCGACATGCATGCTTCGATTAAGAATGCCATTGAAACGATTATTCCATGGGCAATAAGAGGGATATGTTTTCATCACTTACAGAATAACATAGTCACAAAGTACAAGGGAAAGCATCTTATGTACTTGGTGAGAGGCGTTGTGTATGCATATACGCATTATAATTTTAACATATACATGGACGCCTTACGAGAGATGAAACCCGAGCTTGCAGATTACTAGGAGAACGGAGATGCGAATCAATGGGCCCGCGTTCACGTTCCAGGAGAACGATACAACATACATACGAGCAACATTGCTGAATCTATAAACTGCACTTAAACCAGCTTGAAGATTTCCCATACCATTTCTTTTGGAATTCATACGAGAGAAGCTAGGAAGGTGGTATTTTAAAAGGCGAAGAGAAGACGTTATGAGTCTCACAACAAAACATAGCAAGGGAATTGAATATTTGCTAACTATTCGTCAGCATTATGCTGACCAGATGACAGTCAAACGCATAGACGGTTGGCAATTCCACGTGACGGAAGGACATAGAGATTGTATCATTGATTTCTAACATCAAACATGTGGATGTGGTGTGTATGCGGTTGAGAAAATACCTTGCTCGCATGCTATTGCAGTTGCTCCTAAGCTTAAAATGGATGTGGCCGCCCTTGTGTGCCCATCATACACAAAGAAATATTTATATGCGACGTACGCAAGCAACATTTTCCCCAAAACTATCGATATCAAAGAGCCCGAGTTTGTCTAGGTTTTCCCTCCACCAGTCCGGTGTCCCCTGGAACGCAGAAAAATTCAAGGTGGCAAACGTGGCCTGAAATCGCAAGAAAGACTACGCCAAAACCGCGGAAGGCTCACAAGCAATATAGTTGTTCAAAATGCAGGCAACCTGGACATACTCGCGATAACTGTGTAAGTTAAAATTTTTGGTTGTGATTATTGATCTATACTTATCTGGCTCAGGGTATTTTTGAGGGGATTATGTTTTTTATGTTACTTAAGAGTTTCATCAAGGTTGAGGGAAAGTAGAAGTCTGCTCTTGAAATCTCCCAGAGAAGTCTATAACTAGGTGTTCAGTACGCAGATGAAGTCTCCAGTTGAAGTCTGCTCTTGAAGTCTCTTGGAGAAGTCTCTAATTGGGTGTTCAGTATGCAGATGAAGTCTCCAAGAGAAGTATACTCTTGAAGTCTCTTGGAGAAGTCTCTACCTAGTTGTGGAGTCCCCATATGAAGTCTTCACGCGAAATCTACTTTGAACTCTCATGGTCAAATCTAAAATTAGTGTTCGAAGTCTCCAAATGAAGTCTCCCGACGAAGTAAAATTTTGCAATTTACAGCTTTGATATTTTTCGATTTATATAATTATGAACAGTTCTTTGTGGTTTTCAATTTACAACTTTGCAATTCAATTTTTGTGGTTTTATAACTTTGCATTTCATTTAACAAAATTAAGGTTCCAATCATAGATAATAATTAAGGGTTTAAGGTTTAGGGGTTAGAGGTTTTGATTAAAAATTAAAAATTAAAAATAAATAATAAGACCTTAATATAATATTAAAAATCCAAGGCATACGATAATTATGATTTAAAACATACGAAGTCCAAAACATAATTATAATATAAAAAAACAATTGTTTCACAGAAATTAAAGGATCAAGTGTTGTTTGATCTTCCGGCAAAAAATTGAGTCATATCTCGTGCCTTCTCATTGAAACGGTCTCTATCAGTGATGTAGAGTTGAGCAATAGATTCCACGAACGAATCTCCTTCACCCAACTCTAGCTCAGTCAACATCTTCACAAGAGCCTCTAATATTGTGGTTATGTTGTTTACGGGGCTCCAGTAAGCAGGTAGGAGCATCTTCAGGAAGATATTCCCGCGATCTATGACATTAGGGTGGTAGATTACGGTGTTGAAAGCAACTTACATTAAACATATGAACCGAGATGATATTTAAATCAATTACATGAAAAGGACTTATTCTAGTGCTATTTAGTAATTCCATTTTAATAAAAGAAAAACATGTATTTTACTTATTATTAAATATGCGTGCGTTCCCTAAGTTTCATTTGTGTAACTGGAATATGATCAAAACTCACATGTGGGGGTTTCAGCGGGTACTCTGGCGGATAATGAATAGTCACTTTGAAAACTCCTCCCTCATAAGGAATGCGAAGAGGGACAAAGATCACACCCTCCCAATGGAAGATGTCATCGGCCTTAGGTCCTTAAAGAATTTGGTAAATTAGTTTCTTGCATGGACTGTAATCTCTGGAAAAAAAACAGTTTTGGAGAAGCTGTATAGAGTTTACCTACCGCGAAGTGAGTCTGCGGAGTCTTGAAGAGGTTCCTGAAACCTCTTTTGATGATGGTTGATGTGTACAACATTTTTTGAGAAGTTTGAGAGAGTTTCTTTAGATTATAAGAGATGAATTGAAAAATTTTACAACTCCGTAATAGTGAAAAGAAAAGTAGGTTGCATGTTTTGAAGTTATTAATAATGATAAGATGCGACGTTTCATGAAGGTCTGCTTTGTTTTTTGTGCTTCTTATCGGTAATAGTGTCTTTATTTACTGCGACCCACAGTAGAAGTCTGCTCTTGAAGTCTCACGGAGAAGTCTCAAACATATGTTTTAGTCCCCAAATAAGTCTTCAGGTGAAGTCTACTCTTAAAGTCTAAAAGAGAAGTCTCAAACTAGGTGTTTAGTCCCCACATGAAGTCTCGGGGTGAATTCTACTCTTGAAGTCTAAAGGAGAAGACTCAAATTAGGTGTTTAGTCCCCTCATGAAGTCTCCAGTTGAAGTCTACTCTTGAAGTTTAAAGGAGAAGTCTCAAACTAGGTGTTTAGTCTCCACATGAAGTGTCCAGGTGAAGTTTGCTCTTGAAGTCTTTCATGAAAATTGCTGCAATGAAGTCTCTCATGAAGTCTGCTGTGAAGTCTGCGTCTGAAGTTTGCACTAGAAGTCATCCTGATTTAATTTTTCATAAAGTCTCAGTCTGCCTAAATAGTTGTTCCAACTCTGCATTTCGCAATATCTAGGATCCAAACATAGCATATATAAAAAACTAATATAATAATATTACAATAACTTCTTGGCTTGTTCCATTGGGTGGACACAAAAACATTCTCGCAATAGCAGCCAAAATATGTAAACTATATACAAGAGTTCAAAATATACAAGAAGTGTAAAGTGAAGCTCAGCGTTCATCGTACAAGTCCAAACCATCGTAACTGCGTTTCTCCATCCCCGTTATGTCGAGCTCATCATATATTTCGACTGCCAGCTTCTCCCTTATGAACATAATGTTCCTATCACACAAGAGCTTTGGAGGAAATGGTATGCCAAGCGCATGACACTCGATGTACGTCAGGCAATACACTCTACAGTCACCGCTCTGACTGTTTCGAGGAACTTCCGTTTGTGGAACCCGCTCGTATGTGTAGGGAACATTTGAGTGCAAGTGTTTTTGATCCAGAGGAGATAGAAGGTGCATAACATAAGCCATCATCTCGAAAATAGGTGTCACTGCACTCTCAATCTCCCAAGGCTTACTTACAAACATAATGATATCCCAAATAACGATGTGTCTCTTATGAATCTGAATCATTATCGCAACCGAATGCATATCCTTGATGTTAAGGGAGGTGTAGAATTCATCCACATCTAAACCCCACATCTTGTTAAATCTACAGAACTTTGGTTGCTTCCCTGTGTAGAGATCCAACGCTCCAGGAGGTAGCACTCTGCCTAACCTGTCTGCATCAACAGACCATTGAAATTAATTGTACTTAGACTTCCACAATGTGGTGAAGATCAAATCAATGAAGCTGATCCTGTTGCCCCTAAACCATTCTGGATGCTTCGTGTACCGTTGTCTCAGTAGATTGATTCCAACATCAATGTGCTGCAGTAAGAAAATAATTAGTTATGGTAAAGAAACCTTACAATTAAAGATATGAAAAACAGAAGTATGCATATGAAGTCTCAAATTAAAGTCTGAGCATGAAGTCTCAAACTGAAGTCTCATGTTTAGACTTCACTCTCAGACTTCAATATGAGACTTCACTCTGAGACTTCATTCTGAGACTTCACTCTCATACTTAATATACGAAGTCTCACCACGTCCTAAAGCAATTTTGTGGGAGTCCGCAACGTCCAGTACCAAAATGTGCTTAAGTATTTCTTGGGGTCCTTCTTCTTCGTCTCTCTGCAAAATGAAGTCACACACACATTCAAAATCAAGTCACAATAACTAGGTTTAAAAATCTTTAAGAGTGCGACTTACAGACGTGTCTTCAAGAAGTCAATCAGCTTGTTTTTGTTGTCCTTGTTGATAGAATCAAAAGGGTTGTAGCCATTACAGCGTGGAACCAGATTAACCAGAATTACAGTCTCTCTACCATGACGAACAACTTGCCCTTCTTTCATCTTTAGCTGATCACTCATTTTCTTAACCTTGAGTGATGTTGTTTTCTCCTTCAAGCTCTGTTTTTCTCTTTTTGCTTTCTCGACACTACAACAAATATGGGTATTGATAGCAGACGATTACCGCTATAATATCTTTTATATAGCGTTTTCATAAATGCTATCAAAACCTCCGCTATAATAGAGTAGTCATATATGATAGCGTTTTTTTGCAAATGCTATTGTAAGGTTACTTATAATAGCGTTAAGGATTTGCTATGTAAGAATTACTAATGGCATAATTGTTGTGCTACATTTGTGTGTATAATAGCGAGTTTATTTTGTTATATATAAGTAAGTCGCAGTTCTTTTCTCATGCTATAAATTAGTTATTAGTAGTGCTACACTAATGTTATTTGTTTCTATTTAGTAGCGTAGGTTTTATGCTGTATGTATCGTTGTGGTAGCTTTTAAATATGGCTATCAATTAAGCATAGTGTGACTTCATTTACATGCTATAATGAATTTGCTCATCTGGATTACAAATTAACCTGTCCTACATGAGTTACGATAGAGTTACAAGAACAAAGAAGAAACCTGAATTCAAATTAATAATCTATTCATAATAGAAAATATCCAACCACACAATATTCAAAGTCATATATAGTAACCAAACCAGGAACGAAACAAGAGTCTTACTCCACGTCAAATGATAACTACTTTGTCTTCAGGCCATGCTATAGTCGTACCAATAGCATCCTCCATACACTCTATTGCAGTTGTAGGCCTCCAAACCCTTGCATCGTTGACCTTCACCACATCAACCCACACACGGACTGCATTATGGCCTAAAGGAACAAAATGCACTAACTGTTCAGGGTTGTTTGAAGACCAACGTCCTTCAGCAACAACCTTATTATGTCCAGCAATGTCAAGCAATATGCATTTCTGATCTTCCTTCACAATCCGTGGAGAACTTTTCTGCATCGTGTAAATAATATGTTAGGGTTAACAAATGCATTAGTAATAGCAATCGTAAATAGTTTCACAAGTAATATGACTAGTAAACTATACATAGAAAATTACCTGCTGAGATGAACTTGTAGGGGACTGTAAAATCTGCTTTAAACTCTTAACAGGAGCTGCAGGAGTGAGTGCTTGTGATTGCATCTGCATACGAGGAGATGCAGTAGATGGTGTCGCTGCACTTAAATCGTCAACAACAACTCTGCTCGCTGGCCATGCTATAAAAGACTTCAAAGACTCATGAAGATTTGACATATCTTCAGTAGGACGCCAAAGAAAGGTATCAGGTACCATAACCGCATCCACAAAAACTTTTATGGCATTTGGTCCAAGAGGAAGGCCATTCACCAAAGCTTTGGGATCACGAGTCTGCCAACGGCCTTCTGCAACTGGTTCTTCATCATTTGTTAGCCAATGTAGAAGTACGCACTTGTTCATAGAGTTTATACTTGGGCTCTGTGAAGCAAAAAAAGCAAACATAGAAGACATATATAACTCAAAATTCCAACACGTATATATGAAATCCTAAACTACTATCAATCATTTGACGCATCAACAGTAGGAAACATTACCTTTGGCGGAATGTCTTCTGGTTCTACCTCTTGGTCAAGTGAAACAACACAATTCTGAGGCCATGCAATAGTTTCTCCTACAGCTTGAGCAATATTAAACATATTATGCGCAGGTCTCCAAAGAAAGGCATCTCCATTAACTGCTGTCTCGACCAAAACCTTCACGGAATTGGGCCCCAATGGTACATTGTTGATGAAGTCCATGTGGTCAGAAGACAGAATTCGACCTTCAGCTACTTTGGATTCCGAGCCAGACCAATCAAACAGTATACACTTAGGCTGCTTCTTTTGGTTGACGCTCTACAAAATATTAATGAATATAACACTTAAAATCTTTTAACTTCCAATATGAAGTGTCAAACACTCTCATTAAACACTAATGCTTACACTTGGTGCTGAGTTTTCTCCCATCTCAGTTTCTGGACGCTGCAAATTGACATATAAAATCCCGTTAACATATTACTTATACCATGAATAAAGACCAGCTATTGAAATAAACTTACATGGCTATTAAGTCTTGCAAGAGCTTCTTGTAATACATGGACCTGCTGCTGCAACTGAAATTGAGTTTGTTGCATTTCAGTCACATACTTGCTCTTTACCTGGAAACAAGCAAGCTTGCTCACACTCATTCCTCTACCCATTGCCCTCAGGCGTCCAGGATTGTCAGGCCCCAGGATCTGAGCAAGAGGGTCTTCTTTTGGGTTTGATGATGACGATGACGGAGCATCAGACTGAATGAACTCATTCGCCTTTTGCTGGTAAATGTCGAAATACGATTTACAGAGTTAAACATAATGGCAAAAAATACAAAAGAGTGACATTAGTAAAATACTTACTATCTTGGCAGCAGCATCCGTGTTCACTGCTGTCCCATCCTATCCTCACCCTCAGCAGCGTCACCTACATCTAAACCTTGACCAGCTAAAACTTCATCCAAACATTTTGCAGCTTCGTACAGACCCAAAATCTCATCATTCCACACTCTAGCTTGAGCTTCTTCTACAGGTACAGAGTTCCCTTCTCCATGGTGAAACCAATCTGTCCGTATCTTGTAAGCCTCGTCCATCCCATTTATAACTAAATGAGAGACTACCTCGCTGCAGTTCGCGAACTCCATATTTACTGATTTGGTTGTATCCACCATCACAACACTTGACTCACTGCTTTAGTTAACACTACTCTGCATAGTTGGAAGCAAACATGTTAAACATTAAACCCATATAGTCCACAAAGTTCATTTTATTACAATTTCACATGGATAAGGCACACTAATAAACATCATTCTAGTATAAATTTTACAAGTTTTTGAAAATAAGAGTTAAACATGCCAACAACAATCCAACAAGCCAACAAGGTACATAATTCACATCATTTTTGTGACTGACTACGCCTGGCAGCAACTCTTTTAGTTTTCCTCTCCTTCTTATACTCATCTTTATCTTCCTCAATATCCTTCTTACTAAGCTGGTTTATGTTATTTTGGGAATCTTTGGGTTAAGGGGAGGAATACTAACCCTGTCAACAGGTGCATTTGATTTGGCATCAGAGTTACCCTACTTTTCATGAGGATTCTCTTTCACTTCCTCGGGTTCTTTCTTTATAGCTCCGCTGCTGAACTTATCAAAAGCAAATGCTAGATCGTCTTTTTTGTCAGTGAGTAAGACAATCTTCGTACCAAATTTAAGCAACTACCCCTTCAACTCAGCCTCAAACGTGTTGAGTCAAGCATCTATTGCACCCTTCAACGCATCACATAAACGCTTTTCAAATTCTGCAGGAGAAGAGGATAGACGAGCTTTCTTCAAACTACCCTCATCAGGAGCTTCTAGCTCTCTCTTAATGCCCTGATACGGCTCATCTTCACATTCACCTTCACCTTGTTTTCCCTGTAGTTTGAGGGCTGATATATCATGGTTTTTACCCATTTTAGACCATGATATAAGTCCTTATCGAGTCTTTCTAGTGTTTTCGTAGTCTTTTAGAGTCTTTTCAGGTTTTAGCATGTTTGGAGCTTAATTGGAGTTTTTAGAGCATTCTGGAGCTTTGTGGCATTCGTTGAAGACGTTCCCACCGATGATTGAGCTCCAATTTGGACACGAGATAGATCAATGGATTAGCTTTCATTTGGAAGTGGTTTGAAGCCATTCCAACGGTGCGATCAAAAGTTATGCCAGTTTTCGTGAAGACAGTCCAGTCTGGCAAAACACCAGAAATGTCACCGATACCAGCTGGTATCGATCGATACCGACTGCAGGAAGGGAAAACACGCGTTTTTACAAGTTTTATGAGTCTACAACTTGGCCCAGAAGACTTTATTATTTACAAGAAAGCCCAGAACGTGTTTTAGACTTATAAATAGGGGTTTCAGCCACCTGTTTAGGCTAGGCTTCATTAGACGCTTTATTCTATGCATTATTTTACTTTGGTTCTTTAGGGAGACAAGTCTGAAACTCTGTTCGGGAGAGAAGATTTTGAACCCTTTGTTATTTCTTACTTTGATGATCTATTCAATCATGTTGTTTGCTTCATTCTGCATGTCTGAGTAGATCCCTTGTTAGGATTAGGGTTGCTTAAGGGTATTTGATGAATTGTTAGATCTGAATTGATTGTTAGAGAATAATCTATAGAGCTTTTCACCTAGACTTGAGATTAATGCTGATTTTAGCCTCGCGAACTAAAATCTGACTTTAGGTTGTTGATTGGCACGAAAGTGTGATTGATTTGCCTGATCTAGTGTTTGTGAGGCAAAAGCCCTATTCGCAAAGGAATTTGGTTTAGGGATTTTGTGAACAATTGAACTTGAACTTTAATGCTTGTTTAAATTCATAAATTTGCAAAAGAATTTGGAATTCTAGTTTAGGCATTAGATTTTTCGCAACGACAGTTGGTGTACTTTACATCAGTGTTTCAAGTTTGAAAGCGGAGCTTAATTTATTCCTGACAATTGATTTGATTTGATAATTCTGATTTGCCTGCTAGTTTCCCTAAGCCTAGCGTTTTCCTCCATTGATTTATATCCTTGATTTATTTGCTTTGTTATTCTTGATTTCATCTATTTTGCTTAGCTTAATTCATATCTCTATATCTATTGAGTGTCATCTTGAGTTCTTGTGGTTCGACCCCTAAAATACTATAGCGACTACTTATATACTTTTAGGGTATTAGTTTTGAGCACATCAAAATTTGGCGCCGTTGCCGGAGACTCTAATTTCACCATTAGATTACGATTTAGAAATTTCGACTAAGTGTCTTGGTATCGATCGATACTCTTTGTTATTTCTGATACTTACGTTTTGGTTTTTCGTTTTGTGTTTTCAGGTGTATGCCTAGACGTGAAACCAGAAGCCAGAACGCGCAGCTAGTAAACCCGTCCAACGAAGAACTAGCTGAATTAGAGCGCACACTTCGGAAACAGAACATACAAGCTAAGATGAACAATCCAGTGGTATTGATTCGTGATGAAGCTGGAACACTAGCATCAAGTATAATGGAGTGTCCTATGATTACCTTCTCTGCAAGCTTTTCCCATACTCTCTCGGGGGAGAGGCATCTTACTGGCTTAAGAATCTGCCGCCTGGTTCGCTCACCACTTGGGAGGAAACTAAGAACGCGTTTCTTAACAATTTCTATGATGATGCGAGATCCAAGGAGCTCAGAAACAAGATCTCCCAATTCTCCTAGGGAGCAACAGAGGCTTTCAAAGCCGCTTGGATCAGATTCAGGTCGTATCAGAGGGATTGTCCTCAATCATGGGTTTACTCAAGTTCAGCTGCTTGGTATTTTCTTCAGAGGGATTGACTGGAGGTATCAGATGGCTCTAGATGCTGCGAGCAATGGTAACTTCAACACCAGGTATCCCGATGATGCTTATGAGCTAATAGAGAACTTGGCGTCTAGCAATAGCACCAAGAATGCCGACTTAGAGCGAAAGAGGCAGAACGAGAACATTGCTGAGGCACAGATTGCTGAGGTGCACCGCGAAGCTGGATTCGGTGCATAATATGTTGATGGGTAAGGAGAAGAAATCTGTACACTTCGCTGATGAGAATGAGGCGAGAGATGTTAACTATGTTGGTGGTGCCGGTTTTCAGAGTCAGAGATTTCAATACCAGTAGAACAACAGACCAGCTGGTTTTGGTGACTACAATCGCACCTACGGGAATCCTCTTACCAGACCCCGCCGCCCAAATCCTCAGACAGTAAGATGGAAGCCATGCTAGAACAGATTCTCGAGGGACAACAGAAGATGACAGTGGACTTCAATGGGAAGATGGATGCTATGTATACAGACCTGAATGGAAAGATTGAGAATCTTAGCATCCATCACAAGATGCTGGAAACCTAGATAGCTCAGACTTCAGCAACTGTAAAGGGAAAGACGGCTCAAGTGCACGTTAATGCAATCACCCTTAGAGGTGATTCTGAGCTAGATACGTTAGTATCGATCGATACCACCCCAGGTATCGATCGATACCATCCTGCAGAGCCGACGCAGAACCAGAGCATCGATCGATACTCACCAGGTATCGATCGACACCCCTCTCACAATGAGCCAGAAGCTGTGACAACAACGAGGAGTGTTGAGGAACGTGTCTACAAACCCAAGGTGCCATATCCTATAGTACCTAGACACCTGAGAGCCCTATTACTGTAGAGAAGTTGCTTGGTTTTGAGAGGATGGTAAGGAGGATTCCACATGCACTGTCCTTTGAGGAAGCTTTGGAATACCGCCCTTTGCTCTGTCACTTCCGAGATTGCAGAGAGACTGCAGAAGAGATTAAGGCACTCTTCATCAAGGCCAGAAGCACTCCACCACTGAAGCAGCTGACTAAGATAGAGACCCAGGAAAATTTTCTGTTCCATGCTCCATCTCTGGAGTTGAATTTGGGGAATCTCTTGTTGATTCAGGGTCTAGCGTTAATGTATGTCCAGGGCAGTTGCTGAGCGATTGGGTGCTGATATTCGATCCCCTGAGACGTCCTTTACATTCGCAAACTCCTCCACCTCGCTCCCATATGGTACAATCGCGGATTTACTCGTCAAAGTGGGAGATTGTCTGCTTCCTACTGACTTTCAGGTTGTGGAGATGAGTACATGATCTAGTACGCCTCTGATTCTTGGGAGGCCATTTATGGCTACAGCCGGTGCTATTATGGACACACCCAGTAGGCGAATCTCGTTCTCCTACATTGACAAAGAGGTCTACTACACAGCCATCCCTCCTGGAAGAGCCTCCACATATGTCTCATGCATCACTGTTGTCACAGGAGAGACATTAGTGAGTCATCCTTTGGACAGATTTCATGACAAGCCAACTGTCACGGATGTGTTTGATGGTCCTTCTATCACCAAGAAGGATATCAAAACGGCCAGGGCAACAGAGAAAGGTTTGCACATAGGACATGGTTACACTATCATTTTTGACAAGCAGAAAGGTTTGATAATTGATGTAGTAGATATCCTTCTGAATGCAGAGCATATGCATTGTGCTTGGAAAATATTTGCCAACTAAAAGAAGGTGTATGGTGATCATGAGTATGAAGTGTACTTCAAGGTTGTGGCATATAATGAAACTAGGGGTGATTACCAGTTCAATATGGATGATTTAAAGGCTTACGATCTAGTTAAACATGAAGACATAATGCGCATAGAACCAAAGACATGGTGTAGAACCTTCGTTGGGCATCATGCAAGATGTAAGAATGTTTGTAGCAACGTCTCATAGAGTTTCAACAGGACAATCAAAGAAGCCTGTAAGTTTTCCTTAATTAACATGCTTGAAGAGATAAGAAGAATAGTTATGAAGCGTATAACAAGGAGGCGTGAGAAGTTTGATAAATGCTAGACGAAGTTCCCACCCAAGATTGAGGAGATATTTGAGGCAAATCGCAAGGGTAACAAGTTTTGTGGCGATCAAGAGCAGTCACAGTTTGTATGAAGTCACTGAGGGTTTAGGGAGGTATGAGGTCTACATTTCAGATAGGCGTTGTGCATATAATCAGTGGAACCTCACGAGAATACCTTGTCCTCATGCAATATATGTCATCAATGAGCATAATCTTGATCTTGAAGAGTAAGTCAACTAACCTTAATTTTGTTTTTTTGTTTGTTTTTTCATATACTAACTCCGTTCTTATTGTTATGCAGTTTTGTAGATTCATATTACCTGACAACTAAATGGAAAGAAACATAACGAGATAATATTAAGCCAATTAATGGAGAGAGGTTGTGGGAGGAAACAAACAAGCTTCTAATTGCAATACCTGAGAAGAGGAGAATTCCAGGACGTCTAAGAAAGTTTGCTAGGATAAAAGAGGCACATGAATTATCATCAAATCCAACCAAATTTACAAGGGATGGCAGAACTATGAGATGTACAAAGTGCAAACAATCTGGTCATAATCGGGCCACTTGTACCAGTCGAGCTATAGTGCCACATTTAGGTCCTCCACGGAAGAGAGGAAGACCAAACAAGATTCATGTAAGTCCATTCTTTGTTGTTTGTTGGGTTTTCTTTGGATTTGCAGCATCTGGCACTCTTACATATAGAATGATGATCTTTGGAGCATCTACAATGCACCTAAACGACAGAGGCATGTATAAAGCCAAAGAATACCAAATCCTTCTGCACAAACTGAAGATGATCCGCACCCTTCCAATGCCCCACCTAAAACAAGAGCTCATGTTCCATCAAGTACCAGTGATGGTTGCCGTGATCGTGGTAAATGATGTGGCCGTGAATCCGAACCTCTTGCTCAAAGACCCCTGTTTGTTTAGTGTCTCTTTGGATAAGAAAAGTATTTGACGTTTGGAGAAGGGATGATGACCATTAAGATCATTCTCATTTATGTAAATCAATTTGCCTAGTCATGAATGTATTTTGGTAGAATTTTTAACAAGTTATGGTAGGATCTTGAACCTAGTTATGGATGTATTTTGGTAGGATCTTGAACCTAGTTATGGATGTATTTTTTAGGATCGTGAACTAATTATCAAGGTCTTTTACTCCACTTCTAAACACAAAACCCAATTCTCCAATACATAACAAATAACATGGAGACACAATTAACATATGAAAGTTCTAAAACCACTTCAAACTACTTCACCATTGCAAGGATCATGCAGGTCACAACAACGAAACCTCCCCAAGAGATGAGAATGATCGGTCGCAACACTTGTTCCCTCTGTTTTAATGCCATAACTTCATTAGAAAGCTTTTCCTTCTCCTCTTCAATCTTTTTCTTCTCCTCTTCAAGATTCTTCTCCTCTTCAAGCTTTATTGATCCACTAACTATTTGTTGATTAAATGCACTCACAGTCTCTTTGAGTGACTTCACTTCGAATTTTAGGTAACAAATCTCATCATGTGCCTCCAATAAGCTTACTTTCTGCCAAACATGTGGCTTTTCAACATATGCCCATCTACAAAATCCATGAACATCACATTTGAAGAATCATTGTCCCGGATTCTCGACAGTCCAAGCTTTCAAGATCGTTGTTGTTCTTCCACAGTGGTTGCAATGAGACTCAGAACTTTAACCTGACGCCATTGTAAGAGAAAGAGAGATTGAGATGAAAGAATTAGAAGAGAGAGTAAGATGAAGAAGGAGATGCAAATTTAGAGAGTTAGGAGATGAAGTCGATTTAGGGAAAACAAAGGAGCGGCAAGGTAGACGATCTATTTCCCCCCGATAATTTCTATATCACAACCATTCCCCACGAACTTTTGCCTTCTGTCTACTTTCCCATGAAATTAAAGTTTCTGATCTAATTACCTCCGAATATTGGTTACGACGGTTTATTATTTGATTTGATCGGTTTGCAAACTGTACCACCTAAAGCCAATACTAAACCGAAATTTAACCCAACCCGAACCCAATTCACAATTTTTTTTTTATCAGTAGATCTCTTTCTTCGTTCTCTTTAATTTCCAAGCTGTTTCGACAAATCTAAGCTAGGCCTCTATACGAATTTGTGGTCGATTGTAGCTTCCTTCGTTTGATCTGTTTTGTGTATCTTTTTATCCGATCTTGTGATTCGTCTAATTGAATCACGTTTTTACAATCAGCTCTCAACATTTGGTTCCAATTCTCTCGTTTTACTAATTGTTTTTGTGAAATTTACGTAATGGTCTCCACCTTTAGGATCTTAAACACAAGTTTTGATTTTAGAATCTCTACCACTCAGATTCATGTGTAATTCGCCACTGCATTATTAATTATATATGTGGTCATCTTCAATGAATTGTCAATGTTCTTTGATGATCTAGTCATGTATCTCAAAATTAAGCTACTCTATTCATTAAGCTTTTGTTCACAGATTTGCACATTTTTAATGGCTGGTTTGCTTCTTTATACATGGATTTATCACTCAATCTTCTATCATCAATCCTGTTTTTGAACTTATTCTACACAATTCATAAGCATAGAACAGTGGAGTCGAGATTACGGCGGAAAAACGCTCCGGAGATTTGGAAGATTCACTGCTTATTCATCGAAATTTTTTTGCTCAAAATCATCTCTTATGATTAATGCCATCGATTTGAGATTTCAACTTTCGACTGTGTCGACGAAGGTGGAGCCACCGAGAAATAGGCGATGGGCTGCCTCCTTCCGGCTATCTCCTTCGCATGAACCACCGCCGAGAAATAGGCATCCTTGATTTGTTTTTTTTCTGGAAATCTGAGTTTTGTTCTTGCCCTCTTTTCTCGTTTCCAATTTGAATTTTGGGTTCTCGATTTTGAAACTTTCCAGATCTTGTCGCTCTATGGCTAGATTAATTTAACAATGGAAACAAATAAGCAATCGAAAACCCTAGAAGTTTAAAGGTTTATACCCCATTGTATCTCAATCCAGAGCATAAATCTCCCATGGTGGTATGAACGTCAGATCTGACCCAGTGTTTCATGCGAAGGAGATAACCTTATATCGTCCAGATGAAGAAGAAGAATAAGAAGTTCTTGAAGAAGAAGATGCAGAACCGAACCGAAGAATTTCATCAGCTGAAATCGGGTATAAACTTGATTTACAAACCAATAAATGGTTAAGAATGATTTGGGGATACAGTAAACCGAATCTAATCCGGATTATGGGGTGTAAAGCCTCGAACTTTTATCTTGGGGGGAAACAAGTTTCAAATTTTCATTACGAGGAGAAATAAGTTTCGAACTTTCAATTTTTGAGGATTTGGCACTAGGGCAAAAGTTCGTGGGGAACAGTTGCGATACGAAAGTTTTCGGAGGGATATAGATTGTCTACCCATTTTTATTTTATAAATTAAGTTGATGTATTGTTAAAGTTTTTTCTCTTTCAAATATTATAGGGTTGACCTCTATCAAAATCCAATGACTTTCGTTATAATCATCATTTTTAATCGATATTTACAATAAACCGAGAACCGGTGTAAAATTCTAAACCAAAGTGATTCCTAATCAGTAACCCCTTGTCTTTGGGTATCAATCGATTTGGAGAAAACGAAGAATTACGGTTAGTAAATATTTTAAGCAGAACGAAGAGTTAAAACGATTCTATGGTTTTGACGACGAGAGATGATACAACTTTTTTTATTAACAATCCTAATACTCAAAGTTTTGCATCTTTTATATATATATATATATAAAGAAATTAAGTTTTTTACAGCAAAAGTTTCAATCAATAACCTCCGCAAACATGAGTGAGGATTTTAACATTAGTAATTCAAAATTGGTTAATTTATATTAATATTACTAATTGATAATGATTATGTTCATCATGCAAATAGAATCTTATTATATAAAGTATGGTTGGAAAAGTTAGTAATCGCGACACGTGTCATGTTTATCGATTTCATATTCTGTCATGTGTCAAAGATCTTATTATAAGAAAACTATACAAACTAATAATTAACTACCATGCATTATTCAGCAAATAAAAATTGTATTCGGAAATTATACAAATTATTAATTTTAAATTAAAAAGTTAGTAACTCACAAGATCGTGACACGTTTCATGTTTATCGATTCCAGATTCTGTCACGTGTCAAAGATCTTATTATAAGGAAACTATACAAAATGATAATTAATTACTATTATTCAGCAAATAGAAATTGTATTAGGAAATTATACAAATTATTAATTCTAAAATTATTATTATTAGCTTTATAAGAAAAGGATTACATATTTTCTTCATAAGAATAAACTTCTATCATTAAGAAAATTTCTATTCATAAAATAAAAATAATTATAATATTGAACTCTATATAAACAAATAAATTTTCTCATATTTCCTCAAAAAAAAAACAAAACACTTTTCAAGGTTCAACTTCATTCTATTGGTAAAACATCTCTTCATTTTAATTTTTTACAATTTAGTCTTATTCATTATTATGAGATTGTCGAAAATTGTTTTTCAAATATATTTTTATGAAAAGGGTTATTTATTTTCTTATAAGAATAAACTTCCATATTTAAGAAAATTTTTAATCATAATAGAAAAATAATTGTAAATATTGAACTATATATAAACAAATAAGTAGTATCATAATTTCTCAAAAAACAAAACACTTTTCAAGCTTCAACTTCATTATATTGGTAAAACATCTATTCCTTTTAACTTTTTAAAAGTTATTTCTGTTTATTATCATGAGATTGTCGTACTTTGTTCTAATATATTTTTTTATGATTATTAAGTTTTCCTTTAATTTCGGTTGGTTTTTTCTATATTTTTTTTAAATGGAATATAAAAATTATTATTAATAGCTTTATAAGAAAAGGATTACTTTTTTCTTAATAAGAATAAACATCCATAATTAAAAAAATTTCTAATCATAAAGTAAAAATTATTATAAATATTGAACTACAAACAAATAAATAGTCTCATATTTTCTCAATAAACAAAACGCTTTTCAAGGTTCAACTTCATTCTAATGGTAAAACATATCTTCCTTTTTATTTTTAAACATTTTAGTTCTTTTTATTATTATGAGATTGTCGTAAATTTTTTTTTCATATATATTTTTATGAAAAATAATTATTTATTTTCTTATAAGAATAAACTTTCATAATTAAGAATATTTCTAATCATAAAGGAAAAATAATTGTAAATATTGAACGTTATATTATATACACAAATAAGTAGTCTCGTATTTTCTATAAAAAACAATACATTTTTCAAGGTTCAACTTCGTTTTATTGATAAAACATCTATTCTTTTTAATTTTTAAAGTTATTATTATTTATTCATGAGGTTGTCGTTATTTTTTTCTCATTTATTTTTATGATTGTTAAGTATTCCTCTAATTTTGGTTGGGTTTTTTTTCAATTTTTAAAAATGACTATCATCAAAAATACAATAAGCAAAAATATTCAAAATAACAATAAAAATTATCTAACAGTAGATCAACTAAACAAAAAACGTGTTTATCATCGAATGGTAGTACGTCTTACTAAAAAGAAGGAAGCAATTTTTTTAAAAAAATAATAAGCTTATAGAATTGAGATGAATTTTTTTTCTATTTGATGAAAATGTAAGAATAAATTGTAGATTGTGATTGTGTTTAGAATTTTATTTTTATAACTCTTTAAGATATAATTAAATGTTAAGATTTATAAATTATTTTTAATGATATATCGTGTAGTTAAGTACATAACAATGATTTTATTCAAAAAGTCTCAATTTTAATATATTGTATATACATTTTTATGGATGATTTAATTTTACTTTCTAAATTTTTTTTTTTGTAATATTATATTTTATCCCGTGAATACGCAGGACCTAGTTAATAATAAAATTCGGTTTTGAATAAAACTGTTTGATAAAAACAAATTCATCCAAGTCTATGCGTTGGAGAGCCACCTAGTATATTAAAATTAAGAAGCTCGGGAAGGATCATGAGCCTAATTGAAACCCATTGTAATATGGACAGCCCATCACTCGAGTTTATCCCTCTCCCGCCAAAAATAGTTAACCGGTAACAGCCGGTCACGGTGACCGGTTAAAAAACCTCCCCAAATTGAAACCTCCGCATCCTCGAATCTGCCGAGTTCTGACCGCCGCCGATTTCACTTTTCTTTCTTCCGATTTGCTCTTCTTTGGTAGTTTAAAAAGGAACTTTTTTTAACAATGGGTCTCTTCAGATTTCGCTGAAGTTTCTAGAAATCTAGGGTTTTGAAACTGAGTTGAGTCCCTGAGGTTTTTTCTCGATTCAATTGTGAGTTCCATCAAAATCACCAACGTCACCGTCTTAGACAATCCAGCTGCGTTTGGTAACCTTTCCAGTTCGAGATTTCTTACGAGTGCTTGGCCTCTCTCAAAGACGGTACCTTTTACTTTCTCTGATTTTAAATCGTTCGATTTTATTCTGTTTTGTTATTGAAGAGTGAAGAGTCTGTTGTTGGTATATGTGATTAGTGCTAAAAATTTGAAATTTTGGGGTTTCAAACTTAGATTCGATAACTTTAGTTTGTTATGATATGGTTGGATATGTATAGGATCTAGCAAAGGTTTTTGCTTGAATAGAAGACTAAACAGGGTGGATCTTGCGCTTAATGCTCTCTTTGGCTTATTAAAGTTGGATTTATGTCTTCAGTTGTTCTTATTCAACATTGTAGTTTTGGTATGTCTCTGCTCTATGACAAATTTCTTGTTCAGAAATGTCTGGACAGCTTGTGGGGATGGTTTACTGTGAATAGTGATTTTGTATACTCAGATTTTTCATGTGTTGGCTTTCAAAGGGATTTGACCTCTGGCTCTGTGCAGTTTATGAGTTTTTGATTATAGCAGAGTATTATTGTTCTAGAAATGTTTTCTGTTGCTTATCCTTCAAAACATCAAACCTAGAAGTTCCGGGGATATCAACTTGTTCAGTGTCATTTTTTAGTCATGACCACAATTCTGTAAGCACTATATTATTTTTTTGTAGTATCTGCGGTAGTGTTTCTTTGTTTTGGTACAGATTTAGAATGGAAGCTTGTCTACATAGGGTCAGCTGAAGATGAAACCTATGATCAACTTTTGGAAAGTGTTCTTGTTGGGCCTGTTAATGTTGGGAACTACCGATTTGTGTTACAGGTAATGTATGATTGATTTTATGCTCATCTCTCCATTTTTGGTGGTTTAGTTGCAAAATCTCAGTCTAACTTCTGTTTAATTAAATGATAGGCTGACTCTCCAGATCCATTAAAGATCCGTGAGGAAGATATTATTGGTGTAACCGTATTGTTGACTTGCTCCTATACTGATCAAGAGTTTATAAGAGTTGGCTATTATGTGAACAATGACTATGATGATGAACAACTCAGGGAAGAGCCTCCTACCAAGGTTTTGATTGATAATGTTCAAAGGAACATACTCACAGACAAACCTAGAGTAACTAAGTTCCCTATCAACTTTCATCCTGAGGATGAGCAGACTGGTGGTGATGGGCCTCCTCCTGCTGAACCATTTGATGATTCTGATGTAAAATGGAGCAGCTCGAGTGTTGCTTGAGCAGCCACACAAGCTCCAGGAGACAGAACCATTTGATGATTCTGATGTAAATGGAGAAGCTCTAGTGATGCTTGAGCAGCCACAAAAGCTACAAGTGACAGAACCGTTTATAGATTCTGATGTAAATGGAGAAGCTTTAGTGTTGCTTGAGCAGCCACATAAGCTCCAGGAGACATGGTTCTAGCTTGATTCAAGCCTAACTGGAAACTGAATTTGATTTATCATTTCAACGAGAGATCTGGCATTTATATTTTGTTTCTTTTATCTAGAACTTTAAGTGCAATTGTGTTATTGTTTATAGAAATTTGAATTCTTTTTACAACATCTTTACCATGTGCTATGTTCAGAGTTCTTAGTTTCCATTCTTCTTGTTATCCTAGTCCAAAGTTAGTTTGCTTCTTCTTCAATGAATCATACTCCTATAATTTATGAAGTGTAGATTCTCCTCATTTATTACGGTACTGTTACAGGAGCTGAAGCAATCATGTGATGGAACTCATCAATGCATCCTCTTCACAAGGCAAGTTTACATCTTGATATCTCTATCTCCTCAAGTCCTATATGTTAATGAAGTTGAAGTGTCTAGGTCACAAAAATTGGGTAGTGCATATGTCAGAATTCTTGGCTTCTGCTCCATGTTTTTGGGTACTTTAGATTTTTATAGCTTCAGGTTCTAAATGGTGAGATTCCTTTCCCAGCAAGTGGATTTAATGCCAAATAGTTTACATATTGAAGATCATGCTTTTCTAAAACTAGTGGATTTTGATTTAGTGTGGTTGTTTGGGAGTACTGTTCGGAGATGTATTCATCATGTATCTTTGGCTATTAAGTTATATACAGTGTGAGATTTTGGTTGATTTAGAAAAATGTTTTTTAGCATTGGTCTCTTTTGACATCTTGATGATTTATAATAGTTTCATAGATGCAGTTCAGTGAAAGTTTGGTGGATACTAGTTCACAAACAGACTCCTGTGTTACTTGTTGCATGACTTTTTGATACTAGAAGGTTTCCTTCCGAATGCACCTTGTTTGTTTTGAAAAGTGGTCTGTTAACATATATGTATTATATGTGGTTCACCCTGCAAGAGTCCCTAGTATTTGAGTTGTAATCAGGTTCTGAATATACTTAGAGAGTGCTCCACACTCACATCACGCTATGACGCATTTCATGTTATGTACCTCTAATCTCACAGCATATGGCATTTGTATTCATACAAACGGTGTCTTTTCAAGTAAGAAAGCTTATAGTACAGTATTGGCTATTAGCAAATACAATGCTGATCATCTACAAGCACAAACACTAATATTTTTAAGTTCCTGATTTGAACCTTTTTCACATTGATAACATGCATGCCTTTTTTGTCTAGTAGAGTGGCGGATCAGAATTTGCACCGGGATTAGGACCCATTGGAGATTTCACATCATCATAGTCATAGGAATCTGGACCAGGATTTGGCCCGGTTGGAGGTTTAACTTCATCATAACCACTAGGTCTAGTCGAAGGTTTCAGTTCATCAAAACCACCAGGTTCGAGAGGGAGGTTTTGCCTCATCATTGCCACCAGGTTGCAGTATCACTGCCGCCAGGTCCAGGTACTTTGGAAAGCATAATAGCTAAACGTGAACAATGAGGTGTGTGTTGGTTATAATTACGAAAAATAGTTGAAGTTAAAAGTTCTTAATATTCTTATCTTTTCTAGTTGTTATATAAAGGTTAGATTGCATTTACATGAAAAGTTGCAAGCAGTTCACTGCAAGCTATTTAGTTTGGTGGTGTACTCTAACCATTCACAAGCAGATAGTTGTATATTAAAATGGTACTTATTCTCAAAATTAGATATGGCTTAATGACCACAAAACATTTGTTTATGCCACAAGTTAAATTATACATATAAGGAACTTATAATATTTCAAGGTAAAACTACCCATTTCAACAATTTTCTCACAAGCATTATATTCAAAAACATGGTTTATGGGTGAATTGTTCTTCAGATTTCTTCTCCGTCTTTCAACTGAGTTTCTCGCCATGGAATCAAATTGTAGTCGACCTGTATACATGCATGCGTACACCTTAACGCAGTGTTATGATACTACTGATGTTGTGCATATAGAATTTCAGAGAAAACTACCTGGAGCTTTGGGTCGAGCTCAAACTCTCCAATCTCGATAAATTGATCAGTGGTTTGATTGTAAAGGGTTTGCTGCAAATGGAAGAAACAAACAAGATATTTAACGAAGCATTGCATTAAACTGTTTGATCTCAAGTTAAACCAATCAAAACGTAAACTAATATACCTCCTGAATTTGGTCTATATCAATTGGAGCTTTCATTTCTGGTACATTCATATTAGGTTGATGCACTGCACCTTGTGGCACACCCTAAACAGAACAAAATAGTTGAAGCACATATATTATCATTAACATGAATAAATCACGTTATGCAAAATATATTACAATTTTGGTTGACTTCATCAGGTAAAATTTTAAAAATCTAACCTGATGGTTGACATAGCATTGTTTCAAAGATACAAGATCAGCGAGTTCATCATAAATAACTGAACTTCTTAAGGCCTTGTGTATATCAGTACTCCGGATGGTGTTACGAGAGCATGATTGAGTTTGCCTCCATGCACGAAGGGTTACCTCCTGGATGAATATCTCACAAGCTTTAGCCAAAAGAACAGGACTGTCCGAGCTGACCATCTGCAAAATTGAATTTATCTCACTTAACAAAAATTTCTCAATGAAATTAATAAATCTTATATGTCACCCTAATACGTGATCAATTGAATGGTGAAATAACAATAAGATAATCTAGATCTAAGAAAACAACAGTTTTACCAAAATGGAAATTTTAAAAACTCCAAAACACAATCAACAATAATCAAAGGATTATCAAAAGAAACAATTTTTGTGATTAACCGTGACTTGAGGATTGGATTTCATGACTTTTTTTATTCTGGCCAGAGGCAAATCAAGCTTGTCATGCAACCCTATTATTCACCAAAACAAGTCAAGGAGTTAGGTAAGGTAAAGCGGGAAAAAAAATTTGAAATCTAATTATTTTATCTACTTTTGTTTTTCTTGTTTTGATGCTCTTAGCAATAATGAAATGAATTACCTCTGGAATTGTGGTGAGCCCAAAACATCTCTAGATCTTGGTTTAGTAGATCTCTCTGCCCACAAAAAAAGATGTAACAATTTCAGTCTAGATCATCATACCAAAAGTTCAAATTAAAGACACGAGAAACAAAAAGACTTCAAGCAAAGACATAGAAAAATGACTAGATGAATTTACCTCTCGGTTCGCAGAACAAAAAGGCCTTATTTGATCAGGTGTTTGCCTAACGTTATGTGCATAAGGCTCGCCATGTCCCATCATCATGCAAGAGTCTTCCATAAATGGATTTGGAATTACAGCTGACGTTGCAACGATTGGTCTCACTAATTTATACTTTAAAACATATAATAGAAATTGGAAACGATGAAGATGATGAAGAGAGCTTTTGTGAAAAGCACATATATATAAATCAAGCTAGAGCCATAACAAACAATAATTATCATTTAAAAGACTACCAATTTTACTAGATTTACTACCTAATTGAGAATCCAAAAGAGAGAAAATAATTAATTATGAAATTAATTTTACAAGTTGGAAAATGTATTTACCTATTTGGGTTTGTAAGGTTTGACCAAGAGATAACCAGTCGCGAACGTTTTGTGTGAAAGCCACGCGCCGCGACTATTGGTTATCATGTTTTCTCCATGTGGCGCGTGAATTTCACGAAATAAGTCCATGACTAGTTATTCCTAATTCAAGCCGTACAAGCTCAAAGAGGTATACATTTACCAAAGTTGTAGAATTAATGTCACAATTAAATGTTTTCCCACTTTAAAATTCTTAATACAAGTAGTGAGTCTAGTTATATTAGCATTCTCTTATATGATAACTAGATTAAGCACCGCGTATACGCGGGATTATAATTTAATATTTTAAAATTTATGAAAAAAATCTAAATAGAAAATCTGAAAAATAGAATTAAATCACCCGTAAAAATAATTATATAATAAAATATTGAAAACGTCTATACGAAATCATTCACCAATATAAAATCTAACAAAGTTACAATTAATTTTTTTTTTAGATTATATATAGGTTGATTTATTTCTATTTGAATAATATTTATTTATTTTTAATCATATTGAATTTGTTTTTTCAAATCGACATAAAAAATATTTAATGTTGTCATTCTGAATTTCTTTACTCAATATCTTTTAGAAGATAGATATTTTCTGAAAAGTATAAGAAAATTCAACCAAAATTAGAGGAAATATTATTTTTTTATCATAAAAATATATAAATTAACTATTTTTTACGACAATCTCATAATAATAAATTAAAATAATTTTTCTTAAGAATAGAATAAAAACAAACCGAAATAGAAGAACAATTAATAATCATAAACTATATAAATATTTTTTTTACGACTAACTCATAATAATAAATTAAAATATTTTAAAAAAATTAAAAGGAATAGAAATTTTACCAATAGAATGAAGTTGAAGGTATGATGGTTTTGAAGAAAAGTGTTTTGTTTGTTGAGAAAACATAAAACTACTTATTTCTTTATATAGAGTTCAATATTTACAATTTTTTTTTAGGATTAGAAATTTTTTTAATTATGGAAGTTAATTATTTGTATAATTTACCTTATAGAATAATATTAGTAATTTGTATAATTTCCTTATAGAATTTCTATTTTCTGAAAAATTGTAGTTAATTATTTTTTTTGTATAGTTTCTTTATACTAATTTTTGACATTTTTTCAACTTTGACACGTGTCGAAATCTTGAATTTAATAACATGACACGTGTCACCATCCTATGAGTTACTAACTTTTGAAAACCCTTTTTTATATAATATGATTATTGCTCATTATTAACTCTAGCTCCATATATAAACGTGTTTTTCACCACCATTTTCTTTATCATCTTCATCATTTCCAATTTTCACTATCTGTCTGTGGAATATAATATGGTGAGACTTATTGTTGCAACCTCAACTGTAATTCCATATCCATCTATGGAAGACTCTTGCGTGAGGATGGAACCTCATGTGCCTAATGTGCATAGCGTGAGACCAATATTTACAAACTCATAACCTCAACCACATCCTCATATGTTGTTGTATAACTAGTCGAGTTGAGAATTTAGTCAATGATTTTACGAAAAAATCAATGTTCACTAGTTCCTTAAATAATAGTTATTTGCTCACTATAATTCTACATCAAAATATAGATGTTCTCTTACCTTTTACTCTTTTCAGCTTCCCTCTTCAGCAACATTTTTCTTTGTGACTTGAGCATGAAGAAGAAAATTGTGGTTGTTGCGGTTGATGTATAAGTGCATCACATGAAAACCTTTGTTGCAACGAATACAACAAGGCACATCAATTAATGAGACTAGTCATGTAAAAAATAAAAAACCAAAGGATAAAATAATAACACGTTTATATATGTTCACATGAATCACAAGCCAACAACTTATGTTGCTATGACGTACTTAATACCTGATGATGATTAATCAAGAACCATTGACACCTTGTAAAAGAAAGGGCTTTTCGCAGCCAATATCGGATAACTAATTGAAGTTCTTTAATCCAAACAGATGTAGAGCAGTCCATTCCCCAATTTGACTCACTAGATGCTTCCTCTTTATCAACTAAAAATCAAAACCTTCTCTAAACACAAAAAGTTATTCTTCTAAAGCTAACACTATGCACAAGATGTTGGTTTCATACCTGATAAACCCTATCCTTCACGATCTCGATTTTCACCACCAAGACATCCATCCATGTCAGGTTGCTCATCAGTTAAAGTTTGTTCCTCAGGACATGTTACAATGTCTGAAATATGAGCTCTCATTTTTGGTATCTCCAAACTTCCCTTAAGATTTAAAACCACCCCTTGTGAAAAACAAAGCATGCAAATTTTAGGAATTGTCATACGGGCAATAAACTGAAAGTTAATAAGAAGACGTTTACATGAATCACAAGCTAATAGCTTCTACTGGAACAATGTACCCGATTCATTAATTCTAAGGGTGACTTGCCTTTGCTCAGATTCCCTCGTTCCATTGAAGAACAACTATAAACGTTTTCGAGAAAAAAGAAACCAATGAAGTAAGAGTGAGATACACATGATTAATCAAGAACCATTGATACCTTGTAAAAGAAATGGCTTTTCGTAGCCAATGTAAGATAACTAATATGAAGCTCTTTAACCCTAACAACTGTAGAGCAGTCCATGCCCCAGTTTGGCTCACTATATGTTTCCTCTTCATCACCTAAAGATCAAAAATCTTCTGAGAACAGAAAAAACTCTTCATGGTCTCATGCATGATAAAGCCTTTCCTTCATCATCTAGATTTTCACCACCAGGACAGGCCACAATGTCTGAAATTTGAGTTCTCTTTTTTTGGTATCTCCAAACTTTCGCAAAGAAAAAACCACCTCCTGTCAAAAACAAAGCATGCAAACTTTAGAAATTTGCATAAAGGCAATAGAATCACACTACCGAAAATATTAAATTGCCCACATCTTTATTAAAGCGGCAAAGTGATCAAATAATTCTGCTTTTTTATCTTTCGTTTGAATTTAACGGGAAGTCTACCATCTCTTGGTAACAAAAACAAGTATATGATATCCACAAATCCATTCTCATACATTGACCATTCTACGTAAATGCACTAGCTAACCTTATAGGTGTTCACAAGGTCAGCGACTATTTACATGAGACCAATGTGTACAGACATGATGATATTTTTAAGACCCAATACTCCCAATTCTGATATACATTGTTTCCAAAGTTCAAAAAATTTCATCGAACTAAAACAAATATCACATAATATGAACGAGTGAGCCAATAATATAATACTTTAACCAAACATCCCAAAATGTTAGAAATAGCAAGCGATGTCGCTACTACCGTTCTTGTGTCGTCATTCGAATTCATACCCACGTATACATACCCTTATTCAAAAAATCAGTCGCCTAGCCGATTAGTCGGTCGCATAGGCGCTAGGCAGTAGTCTGCCGATGGGATTAGTGTATAATTGGTTTTCTGATTATTCCCCACCTAGAACCTATTAATCCATGCCTAGCTGATTTTTTTTATTATGTTTTGGTCAATTTTTTTCAAAAATTTTATTAAAATTTGGTCCATTTATTAAAAAGTTTAGTAACAATCCATTTATCTTTAATCATTCTATTTCTAATCCATGATTTTTGCACCTAATCAAGACCAAAATACAAAATGAGACCAAAGTGTTGATAAAATCGAGACCAAATCAACTATATTATCAATTGTATATTTGTATTATACGTTCTTAAAACTATTTTTCCAAAAAAACACTAAAAATGATTAAAAAATAATCCCCGATTAAACCTCGCATAATCTCTGATTTTCTCGCTAGGCGCTAGGCCCACTCCAAGCGCCCTGCGATTTTTTAAACACGACATGTTGCGCGCACAAGATTACACTAATCACTGCAATTAATCTGGCCCATTATTTTATAACAATAAACGTATAGAACATAATTTTCTTATCAATTCATCTTTTTCTAAAATTTATATTTTACAAAAATATGATTTCAAAGAACAAAATATTCATGGAAAAATAACTAGCTGGTTTTGTTTAGTTTTGTTTACAATTAACTAAATACAATAGAAACTAAACTCGGTTTAGTTTGATTCACTTATCTTCTTCAACCAATAATTTTTTTCTTTGCACCAAGGTACTCATATCGTACTCTATTTGTTAAACTGCCCACATAAAATACTCAGGGAATTGCATTGCCAAACAAAACCATATCGAACATAGACTAAATTTTTTTTAAAAAAGTAAAAATAAATTAATATAACCAAATTGAGAAAGGACATTGAATAAATTAGGTTGAATGGATTTTTGATAAGAAATAACTTTTAAACATGTAGAGAAACTGTAATCATAGTAAATAATATCCAAACTTCAAAACTTTCAAACAAAATCTTATCTGTCTATCTGTCTTACTGCTCACATAAAACATAACCCATCTTAAACTCCAGAGAACAATCAAAATGGAACAATACTAGAACATTAAATTTATATAAACTCAGACACCTAATTTTGAATGTATTTTTGAAAAGGTTTATGTTTTGATAGATCTTATCCGGTAAGCAATTGCAAGGCAACAATACCAAATACTTTACCAACAAGGATCTTTGACAATGCTTATTAAATCCCAATAATTAACCCTCTTTGGAAATTCTTTAGGATGAATCACCATCTCTAATTCAGTGAAAAGTGTGAGTATTCAAATAATTCATGTTCATAGAGATAAAGAAGAAACGAAACTTTAAGTTTAAATCCTTGTTATTATAAACTGATGAGAGAATGAATGAGTACCTAAGAGTGGTTGTGTCAAACGGAGTCAAAGCGTTGGGTTCACTAACTGGAGACAAACAAACCGGGAAGAGAGATCAAAGTCAAAAACTTTTGTTGAGAGATGGGTTTGTTTTGACTCTGTATATAACTGTGTGAGCATGAGAACATTAGTATTTTTATTGGATATTTATACATGAACATTAGTCTCTCATTCATTGGTCAAAAAAAGATAAGAAATCCATTAATTAGGCTTCGAATAAGAAGGGAATCTCTTACTTTAAAACTAGTCTTTCTCTCATTAGTCAAAAGAAGATAAAAATCCATTAGTTAGACAACTAAAGGAAAGTGAATCTATTGGTTTTCAGTTTTATATAAGGTAATTTCCTGCGCTATGCATGTATTTTACAAAAAGTTATCTTTACATTTTGAAGTGTTGTATTATGCAATTATATTTTTTGTTTTGTTTTTAACATATTAAAAGACATGTAGTTTTTTTTTTTTTTTTGGTTTCAAACCTTGATCACATCAGAGAGAGACAACATGGTGAGAACACACTCAAATTTATCTGGGTATACCTAAACAGAATCATTTGTGTGTTTCAAACCCACAAGCTCTTGTAATGGATCATCATACAACTCACCGAATCGATTTGAGTTTGGTGATAATGTAATACGGCCATAGAGGTAGCCACTGCATCTATTTTTGATATAGGTATGGTGCCATTGAAGAGTTTTACCATCTAGATGGAGTGAAGCTAGACGTACCTTCAACTCTGGTGGTGCATTATCTAACATGAAAAACTGCTCACATATGGAGATCCACTCCCTTATCATTGTGCCATCAAACGAAGGGAAACCAATCTTTGACAGTCGTGTAAGGGTTCATGACAAATAGGGAAGAAAGATAAATTCTACCTAAAAGAAAATGTACTCGATGATGATTGATGAGCATACAATATTCTACAAAGAGAGAAAGAGTAAAGGAGAAGCTGCAATTTCTTTACCTAATTGTCATAAATATTGTATAATTTTCATAAATGGCTAAACAACCTTACATCAAGTGTGCAAAGACAAACTATAATTTCTTTGCCCAATTGATGATATTTCTTGGACGAGACAAATGGCATGACCAAAAACTATACCAAGATTTGTGGTGGATATTTCTGTGTTATGCAATGTTGGTGTGAGATTAGTTCACTTCAACCCTCACAGTGCAACACATATGAGAATATTGATATCAAATATTATATTTCTTGCTGTGATTTGGTTTGTTATGTTCCTATCAGAGTTGCATGAAGAGTTTTTATTCCTTAATGGGATGGTTAGTCTTGACAGGTATGACTCATTAAGATGCGTTCTAAGACAAAAGCAGAGTTTTGTGAGAAAAGAACACATGTTTCTCCATGTTCTTGTTAATTGCTGCATATTAAAGATTTATGGTCATGCATTGAATGAAATTCATGAGCTTTTGTTGAAGTAGAGTTTCATGCAGCTTAGGTCTTACCTCTTTCGGGTTAGTATACCCGATCAAATGTTTGGTTTCGGGTTGGATCCGGGTCCATTGGTTTAGTCAAGTGCTTTTTATCCAGTTTAATTGTGGTAACAAAAAAGAAAAGATAATTAAATTGTATTGTAGGATAGAGTGTGCAGTTCAAATCAGGTTTAAAAAAAATACTAGCAAATAAAATCTGAAAATCTAAACTCTGTCCTAATTCTTCAAGGCATTTCTCCTTAATTCGAAGTCATAAGACCACTAACACTTGATTACATTTGAAGATTTTTTTTCTTCTAAATAAACTAATAAGCCTAAAGACCTTGAACTTTTATTCTATACTCGTGTAACAAGTTTTTCATTAATTTCTGACAAACAAAATAAAAATCTCCATTAATAAAAATAATAATAAGTATTAGTTTAATCAAGTGTAAACATTTGATATTCTATATATATAAATATAATTTATATAACAAAAGACACAACTCATGTTATATATGTATCTCAAAATTCATTTCCATTAAAGCACGCTATAATAGATCACTTTCTTATTAGACTTTGATAGTTTCCTAGCAAATTGTTCATGAAAAATCTGAGCACACCATCTTCAAATAATCTTCGAAAAGAAAAAAACAAATATCCTTGTTACAAAGCAGAGGAACGACATTATTCTTAATGCAAATATCTTGTTATTCGTTTTCGCTTGATCAACATAAAATAATCGCATGTTTCTTACACTCTTTAAATTCAATTGGGTACTTGGCGAGTTTTTTAGCTAAGCGATCAAATAGCTCATCGACCACATCTTCTCCGAAATGTTCTTTTATGATTGTATAGAGAATGGCTCTAAACATGGAAGTGATGAACTTGTTGGATAATGGAATATCCTCCAATGGATATATGACTTATAATCTCCATCATCTCAATCGTAAAGCTTCTATTTTGCTCAATCTCTCTCCCCAGTTCACTAAACTGCGGAAAATACACAGGAATGCTAAACAGTGCAATCGCATCCTCGCTTATTAGTCCCTACAAGGGAAAACACAACTAATTTACTAGCAATCACGGATGACTAATTGTGTTATTTATATATAGTTTAAACACTTAGAAAAGATCCTAATATTTAAAATAACATAAGATCTAGGCTTCAAAAACTATGATGCTTAACAGAAATAACTATGTATAAAGTTTTGTATTAGAAAATTTATTAAAGGTTTTGGAATAAATTTTCTTCCCAATTTAGCCATATCCATAAGACAATCACCGATCCTATCTACCACCACACTTGCCATGTCTCAAAATGGGGGACACCATCAGGCAAACATTGTCCTAAAATATTCATCAATCCTTCTGGAACAATCTCTTCGGCTCTAGCTTCAAGAAACCCCTCATTTCTTGTATGAACTGCACCTTGTAAGCTTTTGTCACATCTTCTATTGAATCATTACAGTGAATGTAATATTTGTTCCAAGCCAAAGATTTCTTGTCACATACGTGTTCATGAATTTCCGAAAGCTAGTGAGTCGTGTAGGAAATGTGTCTGATGTTTGGATGTTGTTTCTTGGAAACACTCGGCCATAGAAGTAGCCTGGAATTCCGACCGAGAAATATTCCCCTTTAGAGGAAGGAGGTTGGGTTCTAAATAGTGTGTTGAAGTCATTATTTGGTTGATCGTTGAAAATATACTTGGAACTCAAGAGGCACAAGACTGTTTTCATGGTTTTCTTTCACGTGTTTAAGTTTCACCGCGTCAATGATATTTTGAATAGCATGAAACATGTTAGGTCCGATAGAATAACCAAAATCCACAATTCTTAAAGTTCTAAGATCAGAATTAAAATTCAAGAGATCAAATTTTCTAAGATGCATTGCCTTGTCTTTTCTGCTATGCCGTCTATTCCTGCTTTCTGTATCATGAATATTAATTAATTAATTGGACTTGTCTCATAAAAATCGCAAGATATGGCTAAATACTAATAACAAAACCATCATAATCCCAATCATATATTCATTTCAAATATATATAAGAATTACGTAATATACATGGTATGACGAATTATAGATATAAATGTGTTGATCGTCACCGCTGCTCATCGGGTACGAGTGAGAAGATGTTGACGTTGCTCTGTGTTTTTGGATATCCACGAGCTCCAGATCTATAAAAGTTGGCTTTCTAACTTTAAGTATATGAATAAAGAGATGAATGCAAATTTTATATTTACTTATCTCGTCTATTTAATTCTTTCAAAATCAATTATCTTTTTTCATTGGATAATAATCTAATTGTGGTTGCTATACAAACTTTCACCAATCTCGTAGGACTTGTGTTAGTTTTGAAGAAAACTAATATATATATTTTTAATTAGGATTGGATTGATTGTCGATTGATGATAACGTGGAGGCGAAATTTCCGTTTAATAGAAAATATTAAGATTTAATTGAGATTAAGATGAGCTCGGGATCAGGCGTATATCTAGCTCGGGTGATCTAAGTGTTTAGCTTTTTGTTCTGTTTTTGAGAGAGAATTCGGATCTTTTTTATTTATGGTGTACAAAGTGTATTTATAAGGGCTCGAAAGCCTTGTCAACCGCCTTGGTTACTCAGCGCGTGCGCGGTGAGCTTGAATCTCTCGCCGAGTCGCACTTGAGTGCTTTTTGGTAAGTCGGCAACTCTTCTTCGGACCTCAATTGATGGGCCTAGCTGGTCGATATTTAACCTGCTCGGTGACCGACCTGCTCGGGAGTTGACCTGCTCGGCGTTGGGCCGAGAAGCAGGAAGTGAATTCAACAAATGGGCCTCGAATGTTTATTGGGCCGGGCTGATAGGATGGTCAATCCTATCTCTAACAATAGCTCCCCCAGCTCGGGGTATGAAGGAAAGTGAGTACGCCGAGATCCAGATATTTCAGCCCGGCGTGTTCTTCGCAGAGAAAAAATTTGCGTAGGAGGAATTGCTCTGATCCCGAGCTGTCGCTTTGTTTTCCTAATTGTGACCGTTGGGTGAGTGTGTGTGGGAAAGCTGCGCTTTGTGTCCGCGCGTGAAGTTCGCCGCGGGAAGTAATCATTAGCGTCTCGGATTCTCGCGCCCAAGCCACGTGTCAAGTTTTTACGGTGTGTTTAGCTAGGGTTTCCCGAGTTGCGTCGCCACGTGTCGTTCTCTTATGGTGAGACGAGCTCAAGTCTCGAGGTCGCCGTTTACAAATGCGAATTTTGTTTTCTTTCTCTTCATTTCTGCAATCACTTAAACGATTAATCTCCTTTCTCTCCTTGCTTTTCTCTTTACTCCGTCGCAATCTCGTTTTCCGGCGATTACTTTCGTCCAGTCTAGCTTTCTGTGTTTCCGACGATCGCCGGCCTCTGAACTGGTGCGTCGTCTCTTCTCTGCTTATTTCTGCGTTTTTCCTTTGTCGGGGCTCTCCGGGATCATTCTGTGTCCTTCCGACTTCTCTCTCCTCTGTCTGATTTGTTCGACGGAATCCGAACTGAATCGATTTCGCACTCTGAATCGGCTGGGCGATTTAGGGGTTCTTCTGACTCCGATGTAGCGTCTCCTGCACCGGTTGTTCCGTTCTTCGACGAAGAAGAAGAAGAAGATAACATTCCGCTGGCTCATCGTAAATTGAACCGAGCTGGCGACAGGGGAGCTTCTACGTCTGCGCCGAAGCCCGTTGTTCAGGAAAGAACAGATCATGGTGCAGAAGCGTCTTCGTCCATGCTGGATCTTAGTGTTCGTTATGGAGACCGAGTCCGGAGCACGTGAGCATCTATCTTGGCTCCAAATCTTATTGTTGGTCAAAGAGTAAACCGAGCTAGTGGTGCATGGGCATCCGCATCAGTTCGGACTCCTACTTCTGCTCCACCTGGGGAGGTCAGAGTGGTTAGTCGCGGTCGAGGTTCGGGGACATCCGCATCAGTACCAGCTTCCACTTCGGCTCCTGCGCCTGGAGAGGTCAGAGTAGCTAGTCGAGCTCGAGGTCGGGGTAGATAACCACGGGTCCCGAAGGAGAGGAAGCTTTCGTTTAGAGAAGGTGGTTTCTGGACGTGGACAAAGTGGGAGTCCCTAAATCCGCTGAAAGAAAAGTTACCGGCATGTGAGTTTAGGGTTCCTAAGTCAGGAGATCGGCCTTGGACTCCTCCTCCGGGTTTTGTATGCGTCTACGAGAGGTTTTTCATGAGGATGCACATGTGGTTTCCCCTTCCTGAGGTGTTCATAAGATATTGCCGAGCTCGTGAGTTGGCGTTTTCACAGGTCTGCCCAACCCTTGTTCAGAACATGGTTGCCTGCTACGTTCTTGCTGCCGAGCACGGGATCGAATTGACTGATCATCTGTTTGAGTCTTCACAAGAAGAACTCGGGATACTCTGGGACTTACTACGCTGCTTTCAACCTTGGGTCAAAGATCCTGGCCGGGAAGCCTAGTAAAGTTGATGAGTGGCAGACGCATTATTTTTTTGTAAAGACCGGTGGTGGTTCCGGTCTGGACCCCGGGGAGGACTATCGTACAGTATGGAACTTCAAGCCCGGTAGAGCCCCTTTCGTTTAGGTTTGTTCTTATTCATTTTTATTCCCGATTACTGATGGTTTGCTTTTTCTTTCAGCGAAACATAAGACCAGTGCCTATCGGTCAGACGCGTTTGAGGCGGCACTTGGTACTCTGCAAGCAGCGAACATTTCTTGGAAGGAAGTGTCTGAGGAGAGAGTTCGTAAAGCCCGGGAGGACGTCGCAACAGGTGAGTTCGGGATCTCATCTGATCGTGTGCGATTGTTTGTTTTTTTTTGTTAATCGTTTCTGTTTCAGGGATTCTTCTGAGGATGTGGTACGATGTCCCTGACTACGCCGAAGAGCTAGTGGCGTCTCCTGTAGTAGCTAGGGAGGAAGCTGAAGTTCAAAGAGAAACTAAGGCTCGGGGAGAAGCCGAAGGTCGTGAAGAGGCTGAAGCTCGTGAAGAGGTCGGTGCACTGGATCTCGGGGATGACGACTTTCTCAACATGGAGGGAATGCCAAGTCCTGAGGTTCCTGTGCTAAGTCCTCAAGCTGAAGGATTTATGCCGACTCCGGGTTTTGCTGAGATGAACCCTTCTGATGGAGTCGAGGTTGGGGACATTGCTGAGGAGCAGGTCCCAAATGTTGTCGAGGAGCCAACTACTGAAAATGTGGCCCCTATCCCTACTAAACTGGCTGAGGATCGAGCTCGTAGGGAGAAAGCTAAAGGAAAGAGGACGAAGAAGAGTTCGGGGGAACGCTCTTCCAAAAAACAAAAAACCGATCCAAGGAGCGTAGGTGGAGGTGGTGAGCACGACTTCTCCTTCACCTATTCTCGGTCGTCGAAACCCATTTTTGAGAGCGCGCCTGACTGCGCCGAACTGGTGAGGGCGATTTCGTGCACTGTTGGTGATGTGGCGCAGGTTCAGGAGATGGCGGTGCCATCGCCGTTTATTCGCGCGTCTCACTCCTTTGTGCAGGTAAGCTCGAGGTAACTCTATGTTTTCATACGATTTCAGACAAGTCCGTTTCTCACTTCTGGCCTTTGTCGTATTTAGATGGGAAAAGCGCTCGCCGACCTAGCTCTGGAGTGCGACACGTAGATCAAGATTGCAAAGGAAGAAAGAGAGACTTTCGCGACAGGAGTAGGGATCAAAGCGGCTGAGCTCGATGAAGAGTTGAAGAAGACTGCTAAGCTGGCTGCTGAAGGTGACGAGCTGCGACGTCGGGAAGCCGATTTGGAGGCTGAGCTCGCAAGGATTCGCTCCGACCTGGTTGCGGAGCAGGATGAAAATAGGACCCGGTTGGCTCACCTGGAGGCCAAACTCGAGAAGAGCAGATCAGAGGTGGTCATCGCTCGTGCGGAGTGCAGTGTTTTCGAGGCCGAGAATCTCCGTCGCAGGGAAAGAGAGGGCCTGCTCGAGAAGGAGAAAGAGCAGGTCGTCAACCGCTTCGAAGGGTATAAAGCCAAGAGCGCTGCTCAGCTCCATCTAGTTCGGGATAATGTGGAGGCTCGTAAGAAGCTCGAACGTCCTAGAGCGCTCTTCACTCAAGCTCGGGGCCTGCGACGATGCCTCGATACTCTGCGGGACAAGGAAGGGATCGCCGTACCCGATGAGTTGTTGGCTAAGGTCGCAGACGATGAAGCCAAATATGAGGTCGAGCTTAAGGCCAACCCGATTCTAGATCTACTTCCTTCAGATTTTGAAGTTTCTGAAGATATTGCCCCGTGACGCCAGGTCGGTCGCTACCGTTTTTACCGTAGTCCGTATGGGACTAATCTTCGGATGTTTACGTCGGAGGATGCGGCCGAAGTGCGAGCGTCGGGACTGTCTCCGTTTTCGTTGTAGGCCACTCTGTTCGGCCCTTTTTCTCCTTTTTTTTGTTTTTTTTTTGGTAGTAGGTGTTGTAGTTGTACGACTTTTTAATGAAGAATTTTTGTCGAAATCGAAACTTTTTTTTTTTTTTTTTTTTAAATATCTTAATTCGGTGCAAGAATGAGCTCGGTTATATTTTTGTGCGTAGAAGAGTGGGCGAGAGAAAACTCGGCTTCACGCTTAAGGCTTGTGCGCGGGAGGAATGCGAGTGAAAACTCGGCTTCACGCTTATGGTTTGTGCGCGGGAGATTTGCGAATGAGAACTCGGCTTCGCGCTAATGGTTTGTGCGGGGGATATTTGCGAGTGAGAACTCGGCTTTGCGCTAATGGTTTGTGCGCGGGATATTTGTGAGTGGTGAAAACTCGGCTTTGCGCTAATGGTTTGTGCGCAGGATATTTGCGAGTGAGAACTCGGCTGATTTTAGCGAGTGAGAACTCGGCTTTTTTTTTTTTTTTTTTTTTTTTGGCGAGTGAGAACTCGACTCTTTTTTTGTGTAAATTAGTATATTTTTACTATAGCTGTGCCTTGATAAAAGGCTGCCTACGTACCCCCGATCAGGGGGATCAAGCTAATCGTAGTTCGGTCTTACTGTATTGTTTTATAGAAAAAGAAAAGTTAGATCGGGAGCGTCAATGGTGGAAGCGTTTGAGGTTCATCGTGGTCCACGAGCGCGGGATAGCTTCGCCATTCATCGTGGTTAGTTCGTTGACACCGGATTTGACGATTTTGGAGATGAGGTAGGGGCATTCCCAATGTGCGCCGAGCTTTCCAGCGTTTTCCTCCGCGGTGTTGTTGAACACTTTGCGAAGTACTAAGTCTCCTTCGTCGAAGTGTCTTCCCTTCACTTTTTTGTTGTAGTATTTGGAGGCGAGCTGCTGGTAATTTTGTATTCGCAGGAGGGCGTCGTTACGTTGCTCTTCCAAAAAGTCTTCCACTGTTCGCTGCATATCGTCATTGAGGGCGGGGTTATGCACGAGCATTGATCGGCGAAGGGTTGGAATCCCGACCTCAGATGGTGCCATCGCTTCCATGCTGTGAGACAAGGAGAACGGTGCTCGGCCCGTCGCGGTTCGTGGCGTCGTACGATGACTCCAGAGGACGCCATCGAGCTCGTCTGCCCAGAGTCCTTTTTCGCGCCGAGTCGCTTCTTCAGGCCGTCGATTATAGTTTATTTGTTGCTTCAGCTTGCCCGTTGCCTTGAGGGTATCTTGGGGTCGACTTGTTCAGCCTAATTCGCCATTTGGTACAGAAGTCGTCAAAAAGTTCTAAGACGAATTGTGGGCCATTGTCTGTGACGATCTCGTATGGAAGCCTGTGACGGCAGATGATGAACTTCCAGACGAACTTTCGTACATCGTCGGCAAGGATGTTGTTGTAGGACTCGGCTTCGACCCATTTGGTGTAGTAGTCCGTCATGACGAGGATGTACACCTTTCCTCGAGATCGGGGCATGGGGCCTATGATGTCCATTGCCCACCGCATAAATGGGTAAGGCTCAGTCGCCGTACTGAGGAGCTCGGCGGGAAAGTTTATCATTGGAGCGTGTCTTTGGCACTGTTCGCACCGTGCTGCGAACTTTTCACAATCTTTAAGCATCGTTGGCCAAAAATGGCCTTGATTTTTGATTTTTATTGCGAGAGCTCGGCCATTGGAATGATTTCCTCCCGCACCTTCATGCAGCTCCATCATCACTCCGATCGTTTCGTCCTCATGTAAACAGGTTAGGAGGACTCCAGAAGAACTCCATCTATACAGAGCGTCATAAAGGCGAACATATCGTGCATATTTTTGTTTAAGACGCCGAGCTTCCCATCTGTCAGCTGGGGTCACCCCGTCCTCAATGTACGATAATATCTCAGCTCGCCAATCTGTTGAGGTCGATTCTGCGAGTGACGGAGGGATATGGTCCGTGGTTTCTTGCCCGTCTGTGTTATTGAGCTCGGTTCTGGGGGCATCTTTGATGAGCGCGATTCCTCGAGGAAGAACGATACTGGGTTGGTCAATACTTTCCACTGGTATGACGCGGCGCTTAGTTGGATCACTAGTTGACGCTAGGGCAGCAAGTGCGTCGGCGGAGATGTTCTCTCCTCGGGGAATTTTTGTGAGGCTAAATTCCTCGAATTCAGCGGCCAAGTCCTTGACGAGTCTGAGGTAGGCATCCCTACGCTCGTTTTTGGCCTCATACTCACCGCTAAACTAGTTTGCCACAAGCTGCGAGGCATAGCGAGCTCGGATGCTTGTGGCTCCAAGACCCCTTGCCAACTTGAGTCCGGCGATCAGGGCTTCGTATTCGGCCTCATTATTCGAGGCCGGGAATGCCAGGCGGAACGACTGTTCTAGCACTTCGCCCGTTGGTGATTCGAGTTTGATGCCGATGTCAGACCCATGTCGGGAGGATGATCTGTCGACGAACTGAGTCCACTGAATGGGAGCATCGATGTCTATTAGTTCGGGAGCCAATTCGATCAGGAAATCCGCTAAAACCTGGGATTTTGCAGCAGGTCAGGATCTATACTCAACGTCGTATTCGCTTAATTCAACAGCCCATTTGGCAATCCGACCTGACTGACTTGGGCTATGGAGAACTGTTCTCAAAGGTAGGTTGGTTAGGACGACGATGGTGTGAGATTGGAAGTATGGACGCAATTTCCGAGCTGCCGTGATGACAGCGAGGGCTAGCTTTTCGAGGGCGGGGTACCGACTTTCAGCTCCGTCCAGCGCCTTGCTGACATAAAAGATGGTTTTTGCTCGCCCCGGTCTTCTCGAACGAGGACGCCACTGACAGCCGAGTTGGAGACCGCGATGTAGAGGTATAGAGTTTCTCCCACCTCGGGCTTAGAAAGGACGGGGTGTGTTGAGAGGTACGCCTTTAATTGCTGAAAAGCTTCTTCGCACCGCTCATCCCAAATGAACTCCTTATTACCGCAGAGGAGTTGGTAGAACGGTAAGCACTTATCCGTTGGGCATGACTTTGTAGCATTAAGTTCCCCGATCTGAGATAAATGCCGTTTTTTCGCGATCGTCCGGGTGCATACGGATTTGGTTGTAACCTGAGAAGGCGTCCATGAAGGAAAGGAGCTCGTTTCCAGTGGTTGCCTCGACGACTTGGTCGATCCGGGGGGAGGGAAACTGTCTTTGGAACATGCTTTGTTGAGGTCGGTAAAGTCTACGCAGACTCTCCATTTCCCTGATTTCTTTTTCACCACTACCGGGTTGGCTAACCACTCGGGATATCTTATTTCGGTGATGGATCCAGCTGCGGTCAACCATTCTACCTCGTTGTTTACGGCTTGCGCCCGCTCGGGGTTCAATCTACGACGTTTTTGTTTAATTGGTTTGTATGTTGGGTCGACGTTGAGCTCGTGGGTAGTAACTGCTGGATCTATTCCGGGCATGTCGTTGGTCGACCAAGCAAAGGTCGATATGTTCTTCCTGAGGAATTCGACGAGCTCGGTTTTGACGGCTTCGTCGAGATCGGCGCCGACTCCGACGTGGTGCTCCTCTTTGGTCGGATCAATGTTAACCTGAATAACGCGGCTCCGAGCTGGTTGGCTGTGGAGGACTGGGCCCCTTGAGATATGGCAGTCAATCACTTGACATGTTTTGACTGCTTTTCGTAGCTTATGCCCTACGATGAAACATGTTCGGGACATCCGCTGATTGCCGCGGATAGTACAGACCGTGGAGCCTACAGGGAATTTGAGGCACTGATGATAGGTGGAAGTGACTGCCTTCATCATATTAATCCACGGGGTTCCGAGGATCATGTTGTAAATTGCGGGCTTGTCGATCACCTCGAATTTTACAATCCTAGTCGTTTTGCCTATGTAGATCGGGAGCTTGACTGTCCCGATGGTATCGGTCATGTCCCCATTGAAACCAGTTATGGATCGTTTGGATTGCTTGAGGGTGAGGCCGGTGAGATTCATCTTATCCCATGTATCCTTGAAGATGAGATCGACCGAACTCCCAGTATCGATCAGTACTCGTCCGATTTCACAGTCCGCAACTCGTAGTTGAATGACTAGCGGGTCATGATGCGGGTGGGCTACCCCGCGTCCATCATCTGCAGTAAAGGTGATATCGACCTCCCCTTCGGTCGAGTTTGGTGATGGACTTTCCATTTGCTTCAGGCTCGCCACGACCTGTTGTTCGGACATTTTAATCGATCGAACGGAGTCGCTGCATTCAAGGGGACCGCCCATGATCATCCCGATGAGCTGTCTTGCCGAAGGTAATTCCTGCACGCGTTCTTGTTCCTCTAGAGTGTTTTCCCTCTGGTCCCCGATTTGTTCGGCACGGGGTTGCCTATCTACGTCCCCATCTTGCGATGGAGAGCGTTGTCGGATATTATCGTTTTGACCCTGGGGTCCATTGTTCCCGCGCTGGTTATTGTTTCGACCTCCGAACAGTTGTTGGCCGTTGTTCCGGCGGTTCATGTTTCCCCGGGGAGTAGGGCGGTCATCTAGCTTGATGGCGCCCTTGTTATACTGTGCTAAAAGAGCTTCATGGAGGGATCGGCATTGAGAGGTCGGATGACCTTTTATTTTGTGGAACTCGCAATAGGCTTCCTTATCTTTGGGCTGGTAATGGGCGTTTTGCCATTTGTTCCAGGTGAGCGGGGAATTCTGTTGCGAGTTCGGCGGAGGCTGCATTTCGTTGCTAACCATAAAGGAGGGAGCGGCTGACGGTGAGTCCGGGCTATCGTTTATGGTAAATGCTGCAGCTCGTTTACTTCTTTCCTACATATACTCGTCGTCGTAGTGTTGACGGGATTCGAAACATTCTTCCCGAGCTTTGTCCTTCGGGACGATCATTTTGGCTGGCGTGTGTTTTTTGGTCATAAGAGCTCGCTCCTCTTCGATCTCGATAAAAATGGAAGCTCGGCAGAGGGCGTCTTCTAGTGTTCGCGGTTTGTTCAGCTTCATGTCCTCTTTGAAGGCTGATTCGAACCAGAGGCCGTTTTGGAGAGCCGGGAGGGCGGCGTCATCCGATACAATAGCTCGGGACACGACTGTTTTGAATCGGTCGATGTACGACCGAAGGGTCTCCTTTGGACCTTGAGTTAGCGCCCAGAGGTCGGCGTTAGATGTTCCTTGTTGAATGAACATTCGACGGTAGATCGAATGCGTTTCCAGTCTAGCAAACCAAGTTAGCGCGGGGCCAACAAGGTTTTCCACGAACAGTTGGCAGATCCCGGCCTCTCGCTCCTCCTGGGCGAGCTGATGGCGCCCCGTAGCGACGATAAATGCGGTCATAAACTCACTGGGATCTGTGAGTCCATTATATGGGAGGATTTTGACTTTGCCCGGGTATCTGATCAAAGTATTCTGCAGACAAGGGCTGAACGGGGTGTTCTGAGTCTCTCGCAGAATTTGGTCTATCTCGGGCGTCGAGCTGGTTGCCTGATGGACGGTTGAAGTCATCCGGCGGAGTTCAGCTCTAATACTAGCTAACTCACGATCTCGCTCCTGGTCGGCGAGATGTTTTTGAAGTGACTCCGGGCTTCGACGCTCGTGTCTTCTGTCGCTGGTCGGGATCACCTCGGCCAGTCGTTCCTCTTCTCTTTGAGCGAATTCTGAGGTGTGGTGCCTCGGTTCCTCTGGGTTAAGGCGAGCATGTAGCAGTCGATCTTGTTCATCAGACGCCGAAGAAGTATTGATGAACGAGCTCGGGAACCTTCGCGCCTCGTCTTCGGATGTGCGGTCGTCAACTTGGTGGTTTCGAGGTGCCACGTTGTCCAGACGCTCGTGGCAGATATTCTGACCAGCTGCGAGCTCGGCGAAGCGCTCATTGTTGCTCCGAGTTTACTCGGTCATTTGGTTGATTAATGTTTGCAGAAGGGCATTCGTCATGCTGAGTTGACTTTCGGGTGTGAGGTCGGTGTCAGGACATGATGGTTGAGTTCGGGCCATCACGCCAGCCCTAGCATCAGCTTCGGGTAATGGACAACTGGTACATGCGGCGTCTATCTCGGGCTCTGTTTCAATTGGAGCCTCTGGTGGGAGAATCTCATCATCCTGAGTCTGAGGTCGGGATACAGCAGCTTGGGTTGATGTTGAAAGATCGGATTCTCTTGGGTTCGGTGTCCTCGACAGAGCGAGCTCTTCCGCATCCGTCGAGTGTGTTAGTATTGATGATTTTTCGTCCGGCCATCTCTGTGGATTTTCTTTGCGCTTAGGAAATGTCTAAACCCTCCCTCTCTCTAGCGCCAAATGTTAGTTTTGAAGAAAACTAATATAGATATTTTTAATTAGGATTGGATTGATTGTCGATTGATAATAACGTGGAGGCAAAATTTCCGTTTAATAGAAAAGATTAAGATTTAATTGAGGTTAAGATGAGCTCGGGATCAGGCGTATATCCAGCTCGGGTGATCTAAGTGTTTAGCCTTTTTGTTCTGTTTTTGAGAGAGAATTCGGATCTTTTTATTTATGGTGTACAAAGGATATTTATAAGGGCTCGAAAGCCTTGTCAACCGCCTTGGTTACTCAGAGCGTGCGCGGTGAGCTTGAATCTCTCACCAAGTCGCACTTGAGTGCTTTTTGGTAAGTCGGAAACTCTTCTTCGGACCTCAATTGATGGGCCTAGCTGGTCGATATTTAACCTGCTCGATGACCGACCTGCTCGGGAGTTGACCTGCTCGGCGTTGGGCCGAGAAGCAGGAAGTGAATTCAACAAATGGGCCTCGAATGTTTATTGGGCCGGGCTGATAGGATGGTCAATCCTATCTCTAACAACTTGCATTTGATAAGAATAACCTCGTCCTATTACGCCTTTGAGATCAGAGTTTTGCAATGTAACAATAAGACTGTATTTGGGCAATTAAGGATGCCTCTTTTTCTGGCTTTTCATTTACTTAAATAACAATGTACAAGAAGGGAAATGGAGTTGCAACTCCTACATGAACGGAAATGGAGAGATGGAGAAGGTGGTTCATGAACAACAGGTAGACCCATTATGCTCCTTATTAAAATACGAAACAAATAACATAAATAAGAACATTATAAAATTCAAAGACATAAACTTCCGGTTCGGTATTCTCAACTGGTTTGATGTACGTCTTTCCTGTTGGACAGCTGTGATCCCATCATTACACTGCCCCCAAAATGAATCTTGTCCTTAAGATTCAAGGAAGGAAAGCTCTGTTGTAGCTGCTCTCTGTCCTCCCAAGTAGCATCCTCACATTGTAACCCTTCCCAAAAGACAAGGACTTCTCGTCGTGTACTCCCATTGTTTGAAGTCTCTCGAAATTGTAGCAGCCTTTCGGGTTTCAGATGCATTATTCCATAAGCGGGGAGAGGAGGTAAAGTGCCTGAAGTAGGTGTTCCTGAACCGACCCGTTTTGCAACAAAGAAACATGGAAACAGAGTGTACTCGTGTACCTTCCGGAAGTTGCAAACGGTAAGCGACAAGTTCAATGCGTGCTAAGATCTGAAAAGGTCCATAATACTTTGTAGGCAACTTCTGATTTGTCCTCCTGAAGAAAGTGTGGTGGCGATAAGGACATAACTTCAAATAGACCCAGTCACCAACCTCGAAACAGAGATCACAACTTTTATAATCTACCAGCTGCTTCATACGATTGTTGGCAGCCTCAAGTGAGCCTTTAAATCCCGGAGAGTCTCATCATGTTCCTTTGGCTGCTCGTCTAACTCGTGAACTAGTGTTGTGCCCAACTCGTAACCAACCAGTAGTGGAGGGTCACATCCATACGAGGCTTTGAACAAAGTTATTCCAATCGAAGAGTGATGCATTTTACTATACCAATACTACGCCTAAGGAAACATAAACTCCATTGTATTGGTTTTGAATGGAAAAAACATCTCAGGTACTGCTCAATGGTTTGGTTGACGACCTCGGTCTGACCATCGGTTTGCAGATAGTAAGCAGAAGACATTAACAATTGAGTGCCCGAAAAATGCCAAAGCTCACGCCAAAACTCACTCACAGACACCGGATCGCTATCGCTGATTATTGATCTCAGAATTTCATGGAGCTTTACAACAAAATCCGTGAACTTATCTGCAACTGTTGTGACCGTGTACGAATGTGACAACAGAATCAAATGAGCCGATCTGGAGAGATGATCCACAATAACCATGAGAGACGTGTGGGAGTTGGAACGCGGCAGCCCATCTACAAAAGTCAAGTGAGATGTCTTCCCATACCTGATTTGGGATGGGGAGAGGCTGAAGCTATCCCGCCGGGGATACACTATTTGCTTTAACCCGTTGACAAATATCACACTCCGCGGCGTATTTCTTCATACTCGGCCAATAGAACTGTTGTGATAACCTCTTTAAAGTACGAAGAACACCCGAGTGACTCCCTTTGGGTGTATCATGAAATGTACACAAAAGAGATCAAGCCAGTGGTGAACCTGTCGGCACAATGATAAGATTGTTGTAACGAAGCAGATTATTGTGGCGGGAATATGGATGTCCTGGTGCAACATCCGCTAGCAAGCCCACTTTAAGGAGATAAGGATCAGACATCTGCAGCTTGCTTAATGCTTCCCAAAAATCTGCATGTGGTGCACTGATGGCGTTTAGGCAAGGGATGTCAAGGCATGTCAACCTAGATTGAAGCTTGTCCCTGATAAAACTAAATAGTTCCTTTTTTGATCCATTTAATCATTCCGGTAAGCCTAGATATTTCCTAGGACCTACTTCTATTTGGATGCCTGACCTTATCTTAATCCAGTTCTTAGTGCTATCATCTACCTTTGCACCAAAGGTGATTGCAGATTTGTTCACATTGATCACCTAGCCTGAAATGTTTCTGTATTGCGATAAGCAATGCATAATTCCATCACACTCCTCTTTTGAAGCTTTGCATAAGAGAAGTATGTTATCTGCAAATAGTAAATGATTCATTGAGGGTCCATATGAATTGAATTGAATGGCTTAGATTTTTCCATTCTTCTCAGCCCGATGGATGTGAATCAAAGCCTCAGTACAAAGTACAAACAAGAAGGGTGAAATAGGGTCACCCTGTCTAATTCCCCTATTTGGATATGACCATAAGGTTGTCCATTGATTAAAACTGAGTAAGAAACTGTATTAACACAACCCATAATCTAGCTAATCCACTTCTTATTAAATCCTAAAGCTCTAAGCATTCCTTGCAAAAAAAGTCATTCTACTCTGTCAAAAGCCTTCAACATATCTGTTTTAAAAGCCACATACTCCTTTGATATCCTAGGATGAGTTATGAGGCTATGTATTAATTCATGAGCAATTATGATATTATCAGAAACCAATCTTCTTGATACAAAGGTAGATTGACTTGGTGAAACTAATTCTTGATACAAAGGTAGAATGACTTGGTGAAACTAAGTCTGGGAGATGCTCTTTCAATCTTGAAGACAAAAATCTTGATATGATTGTGTATAAGACCAAACAAAAGCTAATCGGTCTAAAATCGATCATTCTTTGAGGATTTGTAATCTTAGGGATAAGGCACAAGTGAGTGTGGTTCCACTCCTCAGGAAGAACACATGTTTGAAAGAAACCCAATACCTCTTTAAATATTTAAGATTACACCAAAGACCAATGTTGTTGGAAGAATAATGCAGTAAATTCATTTGGACCTGGTGAAATCTCACTGTCAATAAAAAAGACTGAAGCAGCAATTTCTTCTTTTGATATCTCCTTAGATAATTCTATGTTTATGTCAGATGTAACCCTGACCTAAAATCCTGTAAACAACTTATTCAAATCTGATGGAGAAGAGGGGATGAAAATAGTTTGGTAAAACATCTAGTCGCCACCTTTACTTTTTCTCTGTTCAAAGTCTCTGTTATCCCATTTTCATCGATTAAGCTGCTCATAGAGTTCCTAATTCTAGTAGATTGAACATGTGCATGAAAGAATTGAGTGTTCTTGTCTCCAGCAGATAACCATTTTTCTCTACTGTTCTGTCTCCATAACAGTTCTTCTTGACTATAAGCTATTCCCAGTTGATCCTTCAGAACTGCAATTTTATTCTAGCAAGGAGATTGAACACTCTGTTGATCATCCAATTCCTTTCTCAACCTTTGAATTCTACTAAGAGCATTCAATCAGAATATTTTTTCCAATCACTTAAAGCTTTTCTACAATTTGCTATACTGAATATAGCCGATTTTGAACCTGTAGATACTTCACTCTTCCATGACTTATGAATAGTCGCAATACAAGCATGATCCTCAACAAATCTCTTATCAAATCTGAATTTTCCAAGATTCTTGATTAATGATAATCTGAAAAAGGACTAGCTTATGATCAGATCCTAGTTTTTCTAAGAATCATTGATGAGAGTTTGGAAATAAAGTAAACCAAGCAGGGTTCCTAAAACATCTATCCAGCTTGTTTTACATCCATTGATTATTTCTTTTGCCTCCCCAAGTAAAGCTATTTCTCGAACTTCCCAGTTCTTGCATATCACAAACATTCAACATTCCTTGAAAAGCTTGAAAAGAGGTTATTAGCTAAGGGGGCCCGCCTAATTTAGAGAATTTCATTAAAATCCCATATCATGCTCCAAGCTTCTTTCTTGATTCTACTAATATCACTTAATTTGTCCCACACGACTGAACGGAATTGCACCAAGGGATGCCCATAAACACAAGAAATGAACCAGCTTTTATTTCCTAACGAAACTTTTAAATCTATGAGATGATTATCTTTAAAAAGAAAATCAAGATCTAAATGATTTTTCTAAAAGATGGCTATTCCACCACTTCTTCCCTCTGGTTCTGTCGTATAAATATTATCATATCCTAGCCAACAAAAAACTTTCAAAACAAAATCATACGAGTTCATCGTCTCCATGAGGAATAGGATATAAGGTACATGATCCTTTCTCATTTCTTTAAGATGTCAAATTGTCCAAGGGTTCCTCAAACCTTGGCAATTCCAACTGAGTATACCTATTGATCCTTCGGCAGTTCACCAGGTAACCACCGTATTAATGTTTCTTCTAAGAGTTTTAGAAGATGTATTTTGATCTGAATTATATTTCTTTTTAAAAAATTTAGGTACTCTATGAGTTGGATCGACTGAACTGACCTTGGTTTGCATCGATTCTCTTGGATTGACAGTGGATTGACTTAATGTTGAGGAGTTTAGCTTCTGAGAACCTTCTAGTATATGATTCCTTCCTGAAGAGCTAGCTTCCAAGCTTTATGGTCTAAAATCAGTAAAAGGTGCCCATTCTGGAATTATATCAAATAATTCTTTGTCTATGTGGGATGAAAAAACCTGAAGAGCATCCGCCATCGGTTTAGGACCCAGAGAATATAATGAAGATTGTCTTTTATCCTTAATATCGATAGCTTTCTGTTTTCCTCTGTCTAGAATGTTTAGAGAATGTGTTTTCTCTATCGTCTTCAAGCTAATCACTTTCTGCTGAATTTCCTAAGATGAAGTTGAAGTGGAGGTAGTTACGAGGAACAGATGCAAAAGGACACTTGTTCTTATCATGTGTTAGCCTTTGACTCTAGAAGCAACTTTTTCTAACCCGTTCATAATAAATAGAAATCACTACTAACTCCCCTGTAGGCATCTGTACCTCTTTAGAATTACGGAGAGGTTTTGTGACATCAAGAAGAACCTTAACTCTGACATAATCTTGAGCCTGAGATTTTTTGGGATCATAGGCTACTTCTAAAACTTCTCCAATACACTTTGCTATTTCTTTGATGGTATCTATAGTATAGTAGTTAACCAATAGATTCCGAAACTTAATCCAAACTAGGAGAAAGTTCAAGAATTTCTCCGAGGAGTTCTCAACCCATCGTTCCATGACTACAGAACAATCATCCTGAGTCCAAACTCATGTCTTCAAAATTTGAACCAAATCTTCCTCAAATTTAAAGACAAATTGAAATCTATCCTGCGATAGAGCGATACCTCGGACTTTGTTATGTAGACGCCAAATTCGAGGCATGTCCAATATCCAATTGGACATCTTATGTTGATCGGGATTCAGAAAGCGACCCATAAGACTCAAGCTATTTCTTTCGCTCGAACAGAACTTAGCTTGATTAGAGATGACTAAGGGTTTGTCGTCTTTAATTGACATCTCTTGGATGGCTTTGTAAAGATCCATAATCGAATTGAAGATACGAAAAATCAATAGCAAGAAAGAAGTGTCGATTAGAACCCACTACCGGATGAGAACTCTTCACATATTTGACTCCAGAAGAACACCAGGAGTGGCAACATCGATTAACACAAGAGAAGAAGATAATATTTTAAGATTCATGCCAACAGAAACAGGGATTTCGTAGGACAAAAGATCTGATCAAATAGAGGCAAAGACTCGGTCTGAGAGAGAAGTTCTTAGGGACGACTCAATAAATGATTTGTTAATATGGTTCTAGCTTTGGTTTATTTCCGGTTTATTTATGCATTTTGGTTAAGCAAAAACTATATGTATGTTTTGCTGCTAATCAACCAAAATAACAATTAGGGAAAACGATCTATTTCTCCACGAAAAGTATCGCGGTGAACCAGATACTTCCCAATCTATGAACACGATCCAATTGCTCATGAAACTAATGATCGGAACCTTAATCCCCCCATGAATTAATAGTTCTTTATCTAATTTTCCAATTTTCCTGATTTCTGCGGTTTACGATCTAAACCGATAAAAAACCAAACTAACAAAAACTTAAACCGAATTAAACCTAAATTAAATCCAATTAAAAACTAAACCAACCCAATTCTTCTCTCCCTTCTTCTCTCTCTCGTCACTCCAATCTTAATCTCTTCTTCTCTTCTTCTCCGATCTCAATCTCTTCTTCTCTTCTTCTCCTATTCAAACTGAGAAAGAGAAATTGGGGGAGAAAAATAAGTCACCTAAAACAAGAACACTCAACGGAACTGTTAAAAAGAATTGGCCAAAGGAGCGAGGAGGACGCAGAGGAAGGTGAGGGACGGCGGAGCAGCGGGCAGAGACGACGGGGCAGCGGGCGGAGACGGCGGAGCAGCGGGCGGAGACGGTGGGCTGTTACTGATATCTCCATCGAAGCACTTTGATAAAACCATCAACCAATTTTGTTCTTGGGTCTTGCTTAAAGTTTCTTATTTGTTCAATTTATCGAATTAACCATTCAAAACCCAGTGAAAAGCGTGGCTTTGATCGATGGATAGCTGAAGAAGAAGAATGACGAAGAAGATCCTAATCTTTTTCTATGTATCATAATCATCATCATCAACATTTTCCATCATCATCAACATTTTCCATCATTGAATCTCTTATTTCCGAGATGATCCTTCTTCCCTCGTGATAATCTTCTAGACTTTGATTCTCAATCCCCGGATTCTTGGTGAATCTCTGGATTGGATCTATCCCAATTTAGTTTTACTATTTCATTGGTATCAGAGCAGTGAGTTCCTCAGACCAAAATCCATGGCGGAAGAAGAAAAACAACCTTTGATCGGAGCGTAGAACAACACAAGAAAGCTCCGCCGTCTAAAGTACTCATGTGAGCAGATATATGAAAGAATGGATAATAGATTGTGCATCTTTTGTGAAAAGCTTGATATCCCTGGCCATCATCAGTTGAAGCACAAGGGAATACAAATTTTCATGACAGAATATTATGAAGATCAAGTTTCTGAGGATAAAGAAGAGGCTCATCAGGAAACGGTGACGAATCCAGGCTTGTCCCTAGAAACTGTGACGAAGCCTTTCGTGGAAACTGTGAAGAATTTTTGTATGTTCATCCAATCTTCGAACCTGCCTCAGTTTTGCAGGTTCCAGATTCCGTTTTTGATGTGCTGCTGGTTCATAAAATGGATTCACATGTCAAGAAGGTGAAAGAATTGCCTGAGGAATCAACAAATGGGTGTGGCAAAAACATCGCACACCAACTGTTTGATCAAATGCCACTTAGAGCAACGAGGAATGGAAGCATATGAAGCATCTTAAGGGCTGGAAATTCAAGTTCAAAATAAATAATTTGACTGGAATCATGCTACAGATTGGACAATATAAACTTGTGGAAAGAAGATGCAGGTTGTACAACAAATTATCTTCCAATAGTAAGGATAAATCATGGGAGAATGGTGAGACAACTACACATATCAAGAGTGTTGTGCAAAATAAGGATGATGATTGATTCAGGGTGCATAAGAAAACTTATAATTAAGTCATGAAGTCTCATAGGAGGCATAAGTGGAGGTCTAAGCAATAACAAACAGCTTCAAGACTTTAAGATAAATCACCCTCACAAGCTTGCAGATTTTGTACGATACATCACTCGCTCGATTGGATTGGACGTCAAAGAATTCATCTCCATTTGTTATACTATCCATGACGGTTCCGGAGATAGTGTCGATGCATGCCAATGAAACGATCACAACGTCTGATTTGGGACAAGCACATGAATTGCAAGACACAACGGTTTCAAGCTTGGCACCAAATTGTGTCATGCAACTTCATCAGATTGGGAGTTCAATATTTCATGAGTTTCATGAAGTGTTGTGGATAACTCTACCAATAACTACAACAAATCAGAGGAATGATGTCCATACAGAGATTTGCATGATTAAATAGGCATGTCATTGCGTTAAACATGAGAGTCAACAAACTGATTTTCATGTGTGGCATCGTTGAAAGAACAAGGCTGCGAACTTGACTGCAGTTTATGCAATCTCAGAACTTATGTACTGAGATTGGTGAGTTTTCAGTCTTGCAACGGGAATAGCATAGTTGGATTAGTTTCTAAGGCTATAAAGGTTGTTATAGTGGAAAAATTTGCAAGAGGTAGTATTAAAGAGGTTTCTTTAGTTAGACTAGGAAAGAGATGGTCCTTTGTGATTTATGCTTTTTCATCTAATGATCAAACAATAGCTTTGAGGAAAAAATCATTTTTTCACCAAAGATCATTGAGAATAAGATTATTGCTGGAATGTCTTGGGGACATGACATACACGGATACACCTTCGTGAGAAAGACTATGAAACTGAGAAGTTGTACTTGTTGGGAATTGAAGTAGAGAGAGGTCATACGTTCTTGATGTTGAATGGTGTAAGCTACAGTTTGGGACGCCATAATCAGAGAAAAAGTTTCAAGTACCCACAAGACTGGGCGAGAACAACGATTATGGCGGTTACGGCGAAATGTTGGGGCTGAATCAGAAACTACATAGGACTGGTTTAATGGAGCTCGAAAACACAGCTTCTCTTCCATTATGTTTTAGTGAGGACCAGTGCCAAGTGAGCACAAGACCAATGGGATCAGCCTCAATGAAGCTAATAAGATCAGATTTTTGGCATCCTTGTGTTCAAAAGACCCATTTCATATGGGTATTAAATAGTTTCTATAGGTTCAAAGGCTTTCAAATTTCAAGAAGCTTTGGGTAGAATATATGGTTGAAAGCAACATTACATTTTCTTGGACATACAAAAACTTGCTGGAAAAGGAGGAACTCATTGCAATGTTGGAGCTTCATCTTTTACGGGCACATAACAAAGATGTCACTAAAGCCCTTGACCAGTTTTATCATTCTTCCTGATGTTCAGTCTTTCATCCTTGAGGACAAGGATGTTCTAAAGAGGGAAGTATTGTTACATGAAACGTTAATATGGTTCTATCTTTGGTTAATTTCCGGTTAATTTATGCATTTTGGTTAAGCAAACGCTATATGCACGTTTTCCTTTCTGTGAGAAAGCTAATTAACCAAAATAACAATTGAATCTCTTATCTCCGAGATGATCCTTCTTCCCTCGTGATCATCTTCTAGACTTTGATTCCAATTCCGTGGGTTCTCGGTGAATCTATAGATTGGATCTATGCCAATTTAGTTTTACTGTTTGAAATTCTCATATCATTTATTCGGATACGTAAGCATATTGATGCTGTTAATGAAGTATACAAGCTTCACAATCTACCAGAATTCTACAAGGTCCACTTGCTTTTCTATATAAAAGCTTGATAGTATATAATAAATGTCACTGCCCCCCAACACCTAACCCTTCGAGCTTGCTTCAATTTTACTATAGGATCCACGGCCGCACATATCTTTGGTCGGGCGTTGGGTGATATTTAATATCGCCTTGGGCACTTGTCATTTTTCTATGAGAATAGTCACGATAAAATATATACTTTTCCATCTAAGTGATGGGAGTACGGTTTAGTAGCATGTAACGTATGAATATTCTTGAAATACTTATTTTTAACATCTTTGTTTTTAGAGAGAAGTACAGTAAAACTTCCATAAATTAATAATCACTATAAATTAACAATTTTTTCCGGTCTCGAGTTGAGACAGTATAAAGTTTACCACAATTCGATAAAATAATAAGATAATAATTGTTTGAAATTTTTATGTAAATATATGGTCCTAACAATAAAATAAATTAATAATTATAAATCTTATGCGTACATACCAATTTTGTAAAATATAAATCAATTGTTGTTTGTTTATTCCTAAAGTTAGAATCTCTTTCGATCTTATCTCTAATCTTTTGTTATTGCATATTCACATAATTCTTTAAGTATTTGATCCATCAAGATTGATTTTGCAACAAGTTTTAGTGAATAACCATTGCTAAGTTTGTTTGAAAAAAAAAGAGAGATGATGTGAAGAATGTTTAATCAAATATATAAATATTAAATATTAAAGGTTAAAAAAGAATTTCGTAGAAGGCAAAAGAATATATAAATATTAAAAAATAAAATATTAACCAAATATATATAAAATATTAACAATAAAACATAAGAAAATTTAAATAAAATAAAATTTCAAAGATTATGAACTGAAATTTTTTTTATCTCTTTTAATTAATAATTTATTAATTTATCGATAAATTAAAACTTCTATAAGATAATAAAATTTTAAGGTCCCAACATTATTAATTTATAGATGTTTTACTGTAATGTTTGATATAATCTAGCCAGCATAGTATAATAAAGTATCTTAAAGATCGAAATCCACCCCTCCTTCGTGTTTAAGTTAACATGCGACCCAATGAAAACTGGGATAACTTCACTAAAAATCCACTTAAATTCTGATATAGCACATGCTAACTTGGTAATTATGTTAAGGACTGTTCAAAGTATGGCATGACTTATGCGGAAGTGCTAGAGCAACCGATTTCATCGACGTCTTCTTTCCTTTTTGAACCAAAATTCTTTCATCGACAACTATTTATGTTTATTTCGAATAAATCATCCGAGAATAGCAGGTACGGATTATTGAAAATTACAGCCAAAAGGTGTCACTAAAAAGTAAAAATGGAATGGATAATATTGCTATGGTATAGGTAGCTCATATATATAAAATCACTAGTTGAACAATAAGGGCTTCGGACTAATGTTCGGGTATTACCTTATAACATCTTATAAATATCTTATAAAATCTTATAAATATCTTATAAAATCTTATATGTACTTGAATCAAATCACGGAGTAGTAGTTAGCATCTAGAAGAACATTTTCAGGTTTAATGAAGAACATTTTTGGAAATAGACAGCTAAAGAGAACATATTTTAAAAGGAGCACTCTCAAAGGGGTATTTTCAAAACCGTCCCTTATTTTATAGGGGTAATTCCTAAACATAGACGTAAAATTGAGTTTGAATGCAAATTTAGATCTCAAATCGAAAAAAATTCAAAACTATATCAAAAGGATAGGAAAATTACGTTAACTCCCTTCTCTGAAAAAAAAAATTAGAAATAACAATTACAGCTCTAACCTTCGTGTGACTGAGACTTCATGAACGAAGTTTCACAATAAACTTCGTCCATGACGTCCATGAAATCTAAAACCATAATTAAACCTTAAATTTAAATTAGAAAAATAATAATAAATAATTTTAATGCAATTTCTTCTACGAAAAATAAGTTTATCTAAATATGAACTTCATAAATTAAAATTTCAGAAACTTTTATAAGATCAAAACATGTAAGGTTGATAATGTTCTAAACCCCAAAAACAGTCGGAGACTTCACATGCGAATTCTACAACCATAACTAAATCTTAAATTTAAATAAAAAAATTATAAAAAATATTTTGATCAAAAAATTTTGATAGATAAATTATTTTAAATCAAATCTAAAAGTCTAAAAATAAAAATTCATAAAATTTCATAAAACTAAGTAATGTGATGTAAACCATGTGAGGCATAATAGGTTTAGCGTTGAAATTATTTTGATATAAAATGTGGATTCATCAAAGAATTGTAAGATTTTAGATATATTATACTATTTTGATGTCGAATGTCAGTATTTGTTAACAAAAAGTGAAAAATTCAAATTTTAGATTTTAGGGCATACAAACTATTCGAGTCTCGGGTGAAGTCTCATCGGAGATTTAGTGTATGAAGTCTGTAAAATCAAAAAAAAATTCAAAATTTCTGGAAATTTAATTTATAAAGTTGATATTTGGATAAACTTATTTTCTACTAAAGAAATTGCAATTTAGAAAATAAAAATTTAAATTAAAGCTAAAAGTTTTAAAAAAAAATTCAGAAAATTTCATAACTTTAGTCATCTGATGTAAACAATGTGATGCATAATAAGTTTAGTGTTTGCCAATGGGTAAGAATCCATGTATATATCTTAAGGGTCAGACTTAGGTTGATATTGTTTGATATAAAATATCGATCCTTCGTATAATTGTTAGATTTTGGATATATTATACTATTTTGAAATTTTGAAAAAATTTGACAAATTTTGAAAAATCCAAAAAACATACAGACTTCGCTAGTGAAGTGTGTCAATGTTTCTGAAATTTTGATTTATAAAGTTCATAATTAGATAAACATATTTTCTGCTGAAGAAATTACAATAAAATTATTTTTATTATTTTCTTAATTTAAATCTAAGGTTTAATTACGGTAACAGATTTCGTCCATGAAGTTTTGGAACCGAAATTAAATTTTAAATTTAAATAAAAAAATTATCAAAAAATTTTGTATTAATTTTTTTGATAGATAAATTATTTTAAATCAAAACTAAAGTTTAAAGATAAAAGTTCATAAAATTTTATAAATTAAGCAATGTGATGTAAACAATGTGAGGCATAATAGGTTTAGAGGTTGCCAATGGGTAAGAATCCATGTACATATCTTTAGGGTTAGACTTAAGTTGATATTTTTTTGATATAAAATGTCGATCCTTCGTATAATTGTTAGATTTTGGATATATAATACTAGTTTGATGTCAAATGTAAGTATTTGTTAACAAAATTGAAAAATATTCGAATTTTAGAGTTTATGGCATACAAACTTCTCAGGTCTCGGATGTAGTCTCAGAAGAGACTTCATGTATGATGTTTATAACATTTTATTAGCGTAGACTTCGTTGTAGAAGTCTGAAATTCAAATAAATTCAAAACAACTGACTAAATCTGGGGACTAAACACCTAGTATGAGACTTTTCCGGGAGACTTCAATAGTATACTTCTAATTTCCCTTTAACAGAGACTTCAATATCTTCTGCACAAAGCTCTACTCTCTGCAGAATGATTAAATCTAAAACATCATAAAACAAAGTTCATGAAAACATAAATGAAAAGTTAAAATTTTTGTCACAAAATTTTTTGACGTAAACACCCATATCTATCTTATATATTAAAAAAAAGTCAAAAATGCTTTCATTCATCCTCATAATGATTGATTACAACTCTATCTTTAATGAATCTACTTAAATAAATGTCTGCTATTTTTTTAATCTAAAATATTATTTTTGAGGGGTATCATAATGGGTCAAAGTTAATGAATCGACCCAACCTAACCCGACCCATAAACCCTAATGGGTTGAAAATAATGGGTCAAATAGGTTAATGAATCAAATGGATTGATGGGTTAAATGGGTTGGGTTGAAATGAGTTGGTTGAAATAAGTTAATGGGTCAAATTGAGTTATCCATTACCCAATAATTTTCCTATAAACATTTTCCCACCATCTTTAATAAATTGTGTTCACATTTTTGGCGGGAAAATTACGTAATTAAGTTTTGACAAAAAAAATTGAGTTTCTGGTGAATCGTGAAACCATAGTTTGGAGGGAAAACTATAAAACCCGTATTATTTTGGCGGAAAAATTAAGGAATCACGTTATGGCGAGAAAATTGTGAATCCGCATTTTTGGCGGAAAAATTACGGAATCTCATTTTGACGGAAAAATTGCGAAATCATGATTTTGATGAGAAAATTATGAAATCTCAGTTTTGGCAGGAAAATTGCGGACCCGTATTTTTGGCGGTAAAATTGCGAACTCAAGTTTTGGGGAAAATGGTAAATCAGTATTTTTAGCGGGAAAATTACGGAATCACGTTTTTTTGCGAGAAATTTGTGAAACCGAGTTATTTTAGAAACAATTGTGCGATCTCATTTTTGGCGGGAAATTTTGGTATGATAATGATAAAGATGGTACCGTGATGATGATAGTTTAAAATTTAACACATTAAATTTAATGGATTATTGAGTTATCCATTGGATTAATTGACCCATTAAATTTAATGGGTCATAGTTTGACCCAATCCATTTGTTTAATGAGTTGGATTGACTCATTACTTATTTTACAAACAATCTAATTGGTAATGAGTTGGATTGGGTTTGATTAACCATTTTGACACCCCTAAAGATAAGTTAGCATATGTTTTTAGAATCTTTCTAAAAATGTTAAATTTATATTTTTTTTCTAAAAATGTTAAAGTTATTTATAATTTTAATATTTGTTACACTAATCTTAAATGAGTATTTTATATACAATATTTTTTACGGTATAGATGAAAGATTTTATATATTTTTGATTTAGTTAATATCCAAAATGTTTAAAAAAATATATATATCCGCACATGGTGATTATATATTAAGAAGGAGATTTTTGAATAAAACCGTTTTATGTACTTATTTTTTTTTATATAAATTAAACTAAAATCACTCATAAAAATATATTTATTATATATTAAGAAGGAGATTTTTTGAAAAAAATATTGTAATATACTTAATTATGCAATATACCATTAAATTGTTTTTCTAAATCTTGACAATTACTTATATTTTAAAGGCTTTCTTGCTAAACTAGACCCTTAATATACCCTTAAAATACCCTTCTCAGCTTCTTTTTTCACAAAAATGCTTAGAGCAGACTTCTCCAGTGAAGTCTGGTTGCTAGGTTTGAAAAATAATAACTCAAATCTTCTTACGTAATAACGAAAATACCATCGTTTTCAATAGTTCTGAACCACCATTACCAAACAAAATTGAGCTCTAAATGCTTCAAACAACCGAATTAAAAGATGTTAATGTTCTAAAACTGCGTTAAAAGCTCTATTTTTGTCGATCTCCTCTCTCATTTCAACCATTTAACTCTATAATCTCGTTTTTAATATTTATCATCCATAGATCTTGCAATTTACTAAGATTCGGGCAAAATAACTCTTGGATTGCTTGGATATTGGTGGCGTGATCAGTTTTTGGTCGTTTGTGTGATCGAACCAAATATACTTTTAATAACATAAATTCATATACGTTTTGGTATAAAATTTAATATCGTTCGTACCATTACAAAATTGGTTTGATTTTACGTTGATAATCTAATCAAATAAATCTTTATTAACATAAATTCATATTCAGTTTGGTATAAAAATTTATATCGCTCATATTATTACAAAATTGGGTTGATTTTACGTTGATGCATATTTGTATCACGATCCAATAAATCTTCATTAATTAACATTTTTAATTAAATATGTATATATAATTTTAATATGATCAAAAAAAATAAATAATCAAAGCTAAATTCGAACAAAAATAAATGTTGAAAATAGTTTGAACAGGTTACCCAAGCCAATAAATTTATATAGTTTACATAATGAAAAACTTTATGGTAACGAAACAGATTTACTATATTGTAACTAAATATTGAATTGATTTTATATAATTTTTTACTTCATGACTAAAAATTTTCAAACTTGAAAGAAAAACTTTAAAATAGAATTTCAGAAAAAAAAATCCTAAGCCAAATTATTTGTATTTGTTTATGGTTTAATACTAGGATCGCACCCGCGGGTCAAGTTACTCAATGTGTATGGTAAATATACTTCATAATATATATATCTTATATAATATATATTGTAGTTTTTTGTTACTTTGAAGTTTAATAAGCAGATTACTCTTTTATATGAGATAATGTATTTTTTTGTTTATGCATGTATTTTAAATGGAATAAATTATTTAGTTAGATGTTCGAAATTTTTATACTCTGTGTATATGTTACACTCTGTTTAAATTTAAATAAAGCAAATTATATAGAGTAATTATAATTAAGAGAGAAATTTGATATAATTATATTCAATGTCTTATAATTCATCTAGTAATTAGAATAATGTATACGGTTGTATAGTATATGTCAGATCAATATTGGAATGTACTAATTTTCGAATGATTATGACTACAAGCATTTTCAAATTCTAATTCTAAAATTTTCATGGGATTTAATGTTACGTTTGGATTTGATAGACTTGGTAAAGAAAATTTCATGTCAAAAAGTTTCCAAAATTATCCAAAATTATCCAAAATTTTCAAAATACCCATCTCAAAATAGACTCATACTCTTCATGAATTTGATCTTTATCCAAATTAGTGTCATGTTGTATTTTCAATGCAAAATATTAACCAAAAATCCAGTTTTAACCCTATTGTTTTAGTGTATTAATTAGAGAAAATGCATTTTTAGTGTATTAATTAGGGATAATATAGAGTTTTTAATAGTTTTCTAATATGTGTGAAATATTGTGTCAAAATGACACTCTTTGTAAAACAGAGGGTGTATTAATTATAGTAGTTAAATTTCAAAATAAAATAAAATATATATAAATTTATCAAGATTTTTTAAAAATTTTAACCTTTGTTTATTTATTATCGGTTTTAATATTAAAATGTTATTAATAAAATTTTTAATATTAGATTTTCATATAATTTAAAATTTTAATATTATAAATATTTGCCGGTTACTCACGGGGGCTCGCAAATTTAAGCGGATTGGTGCGAGCAATTATTTTTATTTGTATATTTTGCGGGGTGGGTGCGGATCAAAAATTAATGTAACCGGCTGCGGGACGGATCGCGGATCATGGGTTCTGACCTGTTGACAGGCTTACCACTATTTCCCTTCCCGGTACCCAAAATAGGCATATCCAATAAATAATGTTAGATTTCACTATTGAAATATAATTTGAATTTTTAAATATTTAATATCTATTTTTGGTAAATGTTTCAAAACTTAAATACATAGTTTTATTTGTTTTAGTGAATTAATTTAAATTGATTTTTGCTAATAAATTTAAAACTTAAAAACAGGTTTTTTGTTCATGATCAAAATAAAATACTCCAATATTTGGATTCCGCCTCGTTACCCAAAATTCTCATCCTATATTTTATCGTTAATAGTTTCAATAATGTTTTTTAACTATCTGAATTATTCGCTTTTCTTCCGCGTCCGCTATTTACTATTCCAAAACCCGAAATAAACATATCTACTAAAAGAATATAGGAGGAATTGTTAAAACTAGACCCAAATTGAGTTTGAATGCAATTAGAATAATTTAGACCCAAACTTAAAAGAAGAAGTCTGAAATTTCAAAAGTGAAGTCTTAAATTCAAAAAAATTCAAAAACTTTCAAAAAAATTCAAAAACTTTCAAAAAATATTGAAAATATTCAAAAAAATTCAAAATTTTTTGAAAAATTTCGCATTTCAAAGGTGAAGTCTGAAATTTCAAAGGTGAAGTCTAAAATTTCAAAAACAAATTTAAAAAATAAAAAAATTCAAAAAATTCAAAAAATTCAAAAAAATTCATAAAAATTCAAAAAAATTCAAAAAAATTCAATATTTTAAAAAAATTATTCTAATTTCATAGGTGAAGTCTGAAATTTAAAATATGAAATCTGAAATTTCAAAAGTGAAGTCTAAAACTTCAAAGGTAATGTCTGAAATTTCAAAAAAATTCAAAATTTTCAAAAAAATTCAAAATTTTCATAATTTTCAAAAAATTTCAAAATTTTCAAAATAATTTTTAAAATTAAAAAAAAAAATTAAAAAAATTCGAATTTCACAGGTGAAGTCTGAATTTTTATCCTAACCCTAGTTTGACCTCCCATACATAAACTCATTTTTTCTATTTTTCTAAAATCTCTTTATTTCTCTCAAAAACGGCAGAGCGCTTTTTTTTTCTCTCTCTCTCTCTCTCTAAAACCTCTGTAAAATAGCAAGGATCTCTCCATCTTCAATGCCACTCCACCGTACCGTCGTCGGTAAAACGTTGCTTTTATTGTTTTTTCTTCGTTTTCGTCGCTATTAATCTCTTCTCAAAAGTGTTATTCTCTCCATCATCAGATCTGACTAACCACTCTCTCATTTTTTTAACCATCGTCTTCATCCTACTAACTTATATTTTTATGCTTGTTACAGATCTGAGGCGTAACACCACAAGAAAATAGTTAAGTTTGTTTTCTGTAGATTCATACAACAATTTATGTTCCAAACAGAAATTAAGAATTGAATTTTTAATTGACTGTGCGTTATGATTTTTTTTTGGAATTTCATCTAGAGGATTTATTATGAATTTCAAGTATAAATAATTTATGTTGAGTATGATTTCTTAATTTTTTGTTAATTTATCTGAGTTTTTTTGCGTTATTTTTGTGTTTGTATATGACTCTTTGTTTTTCCCTTTTTTTTTTTACAGATCTAGATTTACACTGAGACTTTCACACCGAGACTTCACTTTGAGACTTCACACCGAGATTTCACTTTGAGACTTCACACCCAGACTTCACTGTGAGACTTTACAACCATACTTCACTGTGAGACTTCACACATTAGACTTCACTGTGAGACCCAGACTTCACTGTTGAGACTTTACAACCATACTTCACTGTGAGACTTCCACACATAGACTTCACTGTGAGACCCAGACTTCACAACCACACTTAACGGTGAGACTTCACACCCAGACTTCACACCCAGACTTCACTGTGAGACTTCACACCCATACTTCACTGTGAGACTTCACACGTAGACTTCAGTGTGAGACTTCACACCCAGACTTCACTGTGAGACTTCACACCCAGACTTCACACCCAGACTTCACTTTAAGACTTTACACCCAGACTTCAGTGTGAGATCTCACAACCAGCGATTTTCACTGTGAGAACTTCACACCCAGACTTCATTGTGAGATTTAACACCCAGACTTCACAGTGAGAGCTTCACAACGAGACTTGACAATGAAACTTCACACCGAGACGTCTAGGACTTCCCGTAGCATTCTAATTCTTACATAATAATATTGTAAATGTAAAACAAACAATTGTAATCCTCCTTCTCGATTATAAATCTCTTGTACAATAATATTTCCAATTAATAAAAGTTATATTGACAAAAAATACTTCTTGGAGAAACCTATTAAATTAAATTTCAAGTCTTAATTTAACATAAATAAAGTTGCAAAGTCCTTAGACAAAACTTTGTTTCTGTTCATCTGAAAATGCAAAGTGTAACAAAAAAAAAAAAAACAAGTCATAATTAGATAGGAGACTTCAAAGGTGAAGTCTCGCAATAAATAACTACTAGAAACTAATAAAATCCGATTTTAGACAGAATATAACACAATTGAGATATGAATTTCATACATAAACAACAACAATAAAACTAATACATATGAAAAACAATTAAAATCTCGAAAATATAAAATAAATACGATACAAATACATTTTTCAAAATGTTAGTGGCAAGAGACTTCTCAAACGAAGTCTCCGGGTAGACTTCCTCAGTGAATTATCTAAATATAAGAAGCTAAATACCTAATAAGTTAAAAAAAATAATTTTAAAAATAATATACGATAAAAATAATTTAAATTTTTAAAACATCAAAAGCCATACGTAACACACATGTTAGGACAAGAAAATAAAAATAACTAATACAAATAAGCTAAAATTCATTTTACTAAAATTATCATTTGAGACTTCTTGGATGAAGTCTCTCCAACAGACTTCTCAGATGAAATCTGCTAAACAATTCAGAGGAGACTTCGCCTGAGAAGTCTGAAAGTAGGGGTCTAGTTTTGCAATGACCAGATTTTGACTTTTTAAGGAGACTTCACAGGCGAAGTCTCCTAAAGAATTATACTTCGTCTGAGAAGTCTTACACCAGTTGGGGTCTAGTTTTGCAATTGGACCACAGTTTTGACTTTTTTTATTAGACTTCATCTGGGAAGTCTCATCGGTATGAGACTTCGCATGTGAAGTCTATTACGTAATGAGACTTCCATGGATGAAGTCTTTTTGCCTTTAGAGACTTTCCAGCGAAGTCTACCCATAAAGTAGGGTCTAGTTTTGCCAATTGACTAGAGTTTGACTTTTATATGAGACTTCGCGTGAGAAGTCTGAGTAGAAAAATGTTACTTTTTTGCAATTGACCAAAATTTTTGATTTTTTTAATCTCAGAATCTTATGATGGTTGCAGACTTCATCTGAGAAGTCTATCAATAGTCAATGTTTTCAAATTTCGGTCAAATGCAAAAAGTAAACCCCCTTTTTCAAGCAGACTTCTCAGGTGAAGTCTTAATAAAAAGTATTTGTTCAGGTCAATTGCCAAAACTAACCCTCTTTTTCGCAGACTTCAGGGGAGAAGTCTAAAATAAAAGTCAAACTTACAGTCAATTGCAAAACTAACCTCATGTTACACAAGACTTCATATGTGAAGTCTGAAGACTGTTTTTTTGTTTTCAAAGGAGAACTTGAGACTTCCATCGTGAAGTCTGTGAAGCAAAAAGTCAATTGCAAAACTAACCCCCAGTTGACTATTGAGACTTCACCTGAGAAGTCTGTCTTCTGGAAAATCAGTGAAAATGAAGCAAAAATTACCAAATTTCGGTTTTGATCTTGTTTTTAAATTCGTCGATGGCCAAGAACTGCTCACACCACCAATACCCAAGAAATCCAAGCGTTATTATGCATGAATCTTAGTAAATCGCAAGATCTAAGGATGGTGAATTTTGAGAAAGAGATTTTAGAGTTTAATGGTTGAAATGAGAGAGAATGAGAGAGGAGATCGAGAAAAATAGAGTTTTTAGCTTAATTATAGAGCTTTAACATCTCTTAATTCAGTTGGTTGAAGCATTTAGAGCTCAATTTTTGTTGGTAATGGTGGTTGGGAGCTATTGAAGAAGATGACATTTTCGTAATTATGTGAGAATCTTTGGGTTATTATTTTTCAAACCCAGCTAGTAGACTTCTCTTATGAAGTCTGCGCTAAGTATTTTTGTGAAAAAAGAAGTTTGGAAGGGTATTTTAAGGCATTTTGAAAAAAAAGAGAAGAGGGGTCTAGTTTTGGAATTGACTTCAAATAAGGGTCTAGTTTAGAAAGAAGCCCAAGAATATAAGGGTTCACTAATGAATTATATTGTAAACTTTTAGATATTTCAAATCATTTTTTTGGTTATTAATTATAAATTAAATAATTGAATGATATTCATATGAATGATTGAAATTATGATTGTGCAAATCTAATTAATGATATATTCATTTCTTTGTTATATAATCTTCAAAGCGAAAAAAAAACTAAATCAATTTTTATAAAGAGTGATATATCACAATCTTGGGGATCAATTAAAATCAAATCTCGTTTAGATTACATAGCATTGATATATTTATGAGATTATTTTGTATTATATATACTGTTTAGATTATTTGTCGAGATTTATTTAGTAAATCGTGATTACAACGAATTTGTCAACCCTATTTACTAATAAATATGAAAAAAAAATGTTTTTATAACATTTATAAATCTATAAACCCGCGTATCTTTGATTTTTATTTAAAAACATATTATATATTAGTATTATTATTTAGTATAGTTGCTATTAGTTTCATACTTACAGAAATATCAAAGGAAATAAAACCTCGGATTTAGAAATATTACAATTTGGCAGAAAAAGATCTCAGATTGACTACAATTGCATATGTTTCTGGCAATGTAACTAGAAGGTGAATGAGAAGATTTTGGAATCTATACCGACATAAATCTTATTGTTTAGATTTATTGTTTGAGTATGCTAATGCATTAATTATGTTAATGATATAAGATTTCTCCATTTTTTTATTAATTTTTTATTAATATTTTTGTTTTACATATTAGGAAATTAAAAACTGGTCAAACCTAGACATTCGGATCAAGACTATTTATCCGACTTTAAATTTGGGGTCAACTCTGTTAATTTTGAGTCTGCCCATCATAAAACATTTAATGTTAAACCCAAACAACCTTAATGAAGCTTATTATCATAACTACGTATGAGGGGCATAGTAAGAAAGTATTAGGTAGAAACTATTTTGTATTTCGACACAAAGGAAATGAAATAAATCCAAATCACCAATTTTATTTGAATATTAAGAAAAAAACTAACATATATAATACAAAATAATTAAATTGAAACCAAAATTAGTAATCGGGATCATTAAAGTTAAAAGCAAATAACCAAAATAACAAATACCGAAATTTACGAAACCAAAGATGTAAGCTATTATGAAAGTTAAAATTGGAAAAACAAATAAAGATTGGTTCAGATCGAATATTAGTGAATTACTTTTGATCTTCATACCATTAAGCTTCTTATCATCCTCAATATCATCTTTCTTAATTACAAAAAAAATCTGCAAAAAAAATGACATAATAATATCAAGTTAGAGAAGAATTATGTAATCAAGATTTCAAATCAAACAATATTATAATTGATTCTAAATCTTCTACAAATAAACAACCACCGTAAAATGTTAAGATTGTCGATAAATGGATTGAAAATAAAAAAACAAACAAACACACAGTTTTATTGGAAAGCGATGGTTATTAGACAATAAGATTAGATGTTTTACTTCTCATATGACCAGCCTTAACAAACATATCTAAATTCTCTTTGACGTTAAATTAAGAGAAACATTAACATTGTTTATTTACAAAACATTTATTTTTCCTTGAATGCATTAATCTGCACTTACATAGGTTTTCCGAGTTTGAAAATTATAATAAACCTGACCAAAAGCTGAGATTTGTATGCTCACATTTAAGTAGAATAAATCTGCAAAAAGAAGTATTGGTCTCAAGTTAGAGACGAACTTTGTTATCAAGATTTTAAATCAAACATTATAATAATTTATTATTAATTTTCTACAAAATTAACATCCACAGTAAAATGTTAAGATTGATATCGGGTAAAGGAATTGAAAAATAAAAAGAGCAAAAAAAACACAATATTACCTTAGATTGATGATTATTAGACGGCAAGGTTAGCATTTTTAAGTTCTTTTATGGCCAACCTTGATTTTAAATCCCTAAGAAAACTGTAAAAATAACACATATTTAGTCAGAAAACAAAACAAAGAATAAATACAAATATGAAATTAAACATGACTGATAATACTAAAAGTAAAAAAGATGGTGACGGCTATATCTAAAGCAAAGGATTATGAATTGTATTTATATAGAGATTTGGTGTACACATGTTTAAGATTCGTTTAGTATATTCTTTACTACATAATTTGAAATTAATTTCATATCTTAAATATTGATTGCATTTAGATTTTTTCATTTCAAAAAATTAAAAAACCAGCGAGTATGAATATAAAATGAAAAAAATTTAAAAGTTAGCGAGTATAAATATAAAAAGAAATAATTTCCAAAATGATGCAATTAAATCAATATAATTAATGGGAGATCATTTTGGATTTGTAATTATTTAAAATTTATTTTGGGAAAAATCGTAATGAGATAATAAGAAAATAATTTTTTTGATTGATTCTTATTGTTTTAGAGTTTTTTTTTGTTTAAATATTTTGTATTCCTAAAATTAATGCGTCAAATTTATATTTCCTATTACCAATATATTGACATTAATTAGGTGAGATAGTTTAGGATATTCGAAATTAATGTTGGTTTTCATATTATTAAATCTCCATATTAAATAAATTAAATAAATAGGAATCATTGTGTTTGGTTGTAAGGATGGTAGAGAATTAATGATGCGTTCTATGATCTAAAAAATCGACCCGCGTGCTCTTATTCCAGATCCGAATAACATTAATTGACCCGAAATGATTGTTTGGATCAAATTGAAGATAATTTTACCCTTAATAAGGCAAATTTGTATTTCTTATAGCAATGACATTCTTTGTAAATACTTTGTAAAGGCAATGTAAGTTTAGAATTTGTAATTCTTTTTTAATAGTATAAGGATAACAATTTATTTGAATTTAAATTGAATTATCAATATTAGAATTTATTTTACCAATTACTAAAAAGTGGAGATTTAAAAACCCACAAAAAATGTTGACGGTTTTATATATGTTTTTTTAAGAAAGGTAAGGGTATTTTTACATATTTAGCGTTTGGTCTTTGCGTAAACATAGGAAACTAAATGCTCGAACATCATCATACAAAAATCTATGTAACATGTTAGAACTTTGAGTTCGAGCATCTCGATGAACAATGATATCGAATTCAACCTTTATGCATATAATATCACACAAACAACATAATAAACCAGCGTCTCGCATGGACTATTATGATCTAGTAAACAATTAACAATAGTCCAATTATTTCTGACCTATAAACAAAGCATTGTCTCGACATATACAGATGGATCTAATTTCCAACAACATATTAAACAAACAGTAATAACTAATGATTAAGTTCACGAGCAACTGCGAGAAGTTGTTTCCCAACGTTCTTACCGTGGAAGAGTCTAATCAAAGCAGAAGGGCCATTCTCTAGTCCTTGGGCTATATCCTCGACATATGTTATCTTTCCTTCTCTTACATACGGAAGCACGAAATCCAAAAACTTGGAGTATTTCTCAAAATGTTCAACAGCTGCAAAACCTTGAACCCGGATCCGTTTGTAAACAATGGAGGCTAAGTTATGTATACCTTCTGGTTCCTTTAGATTGTATTGTGAGATCATTCCACACGCTGCGATTCGGCCATGTGTCCTCATATTTTGGAGCACTGCATCTAACATTTTGCCTCCCACGTTCTCAAAGTATATGTCTATTCCTTCTGGGAAACACCTTCTTGATCCACAAAACGAAACCGCACTAAGTTTTCTTACCAAACCAAACTTATCGCAATCCATACAATAATTTAATTTAAATAAAATATATTATATAATAAATATAAATCTAATGTTAAATATTGATTAATATTTTTTTTATCCAAAATCAAACCAACCCAATCCTAAATATATATAAAGTTGATCTTCTCAAGACTAACTTTAATTAACATTGAGATGTATTTTACCGCTAAGACTAACTTCTCAAGACTAATTAATTAACATTTATTTACAGACCTCTTCAGGGCAACACTAAGATCCTGCTCTTCCTTATAATTGAAAGCGTCATCATACCCGAATTTAGTCTTGAGAAGATCCACCTATAAAGGAGACATATCACTCTCTTGATATAAAAGTAAATTGCGTTACTCTTTAACAAGTGATAAGACCTTCTCTTTACTGCTGGCGCTTCCAACGACATAGCAGCCCGCCATCTTTGCAAACTGTCCCACAAGTTGACCTACTGCGCCAGATGCAGCTGATACGAAGACAGTCTCTCCTTTTTTCGGAGTACATATTTCGTATAACCCAACATAGGCAGTGAGACCAGGAATACCTGTTAAGAAAAGAAGAGAACATATAAAAACATTTTTTCAAATAAAAACAACGCATAAACAATCATCTAGGACCTATGAATATGATGCTTAAAGAAGTAAATCAAGCGTTAACATGACTTGATAAATCAATATACCAAGAAGTCCAGTGTAGAAAGATAATGGAACATCCGTGTGATGGATCTTGAAATGTGAAGAAGAAGTTGGAGTAATAACACTATACTCCTCCCATCCAACTCTTCCCCAAAGTAAATCTCCTGTTTTGTAATTTGGGTGCCCTGAATCTATTGCTTTAGACACTCCATAACCAGAGATTGGCTACACCACACACAAAACACGAGAGTAAACTCCAAAGCAAAGATTCAGAAGTTTACAAGAAGAAGAGTTTAAAGATTCCTTTATACCTTTCCGATAGAGTAAGCGCGAGCGACAGAAGCGGAACAAGAGGGATCTGGCTTTTCCATGCGAATGCGGCTGAAAGGATCACAAGATAAGTAGAGATTCTTGACTAGAACTGCCATGGATCCAGGAGGTACACATAAGTCTACGGTGGTTGCGGCGATATAGAGGTCGGATTCTTTAGGGAATCCACTCACGTAGTTGCGGAGAATGACCTGATTGTTTGTCGCTGTTGCTATGCCGATGTTGGCCATTTTCGCCGTTTGCAAAATTTGATAGGAAAGAAGATGCTAACCTCCTTCGCTCAGTCAGCTTAAACGGAAAAAAATATATCTTAAATGCTCTTGATCCCGGTTTAAGGGGATTTACGGGTTTCCGTCCAAAACCTTTTGTTCATTATAAAAAAATGGAAAAATGATTACGAGCTACACCAACTATGAAACAATAATACATGTACACGAACTATCAAAATGTCATTCTAACTACATCAACAAACAAATAATGCATAGTGACATACACAGACTAAAAAACACTATATAGCCACATATACGAACTATCAAAATGTCATTCTAACTACACCAATAAATAATACACAATAACATACACAAAATATTAAAAATAATATTTACATAATATATTTTATATATAGTAATTAAAACTAATATACTTTAGTTTAAGTAAAGAAAAAAATAAAAACACATATATAAAATCCAATTAGTTATTATGTATGAAAAATAGTTTTAAAATATATAATAATCTCACATTTTAAACAAAAGAAAATATAATTCTTAAAAATAGTATTTATTTTCACAATTTGAGACGCTAGGCAGTGCACGAACGCTTAACGCCTAGCCGTATACGCGAACGCAGTAGATAGCATAGATATATATATTTATATAAAAATAATATTTACAGAATATATCATACTCCCTCCGTTTCATAAAGAGTGTCGTTTTAAAGTTTTATTTTTGTTTTACAAAAGAGTGTCGTTTTGTATTTCCAATGGAAATACTACTAAATATATGCATTGGAAATACAAAACGACACTCTTTTGTGAAACAAAAATAAAACCTTAAAACGACACTCTTTACTAAATATATATATATATATATATATATATATATATATATCTATGCTATCTACTCCGTTCGCGTATACGGCTAGGCGTTAAGCGTTCGTGCACCGCCTAGCGCCTCAAATTGTTAAAATAAATACTATTTTTAAGAATTATTTTTTCTTTTGTTTAAAATGTGAGATTATTATATATTTTAAAACTATTTTTTCATACATAATAACTAATTGGATTTTATATATGTGTTTTTATTTTTTTCTTTACTTAAATTAAAGTATATTAGTTTTAATTACTATATATAAAATATATTATGTAAATATTATTTTTAATACTTTGTGTATGTTATTGTGCATTATTTATTTGTTGGTGTAGCTAGAATGACATTTTGATAGTTCGTATGTGTGGCTATGTAGTGTTTCTTAGTCTGTGTATGTCACTATGCATTATTTGTTTGTTGGTGTAGTTAGAATAACATTTTGATAGTTCTGTAGTTATGTATTGTTTGGTGTAGCTAGTAATCATTTTTCTTAAAAAATAAATAATAATAATAATAATAATAATAATAATAATAATAATAATAATAATAATAATAATAATAATAATAATCTTATATATCACGTCACTGCTTGGACAATGATTACAATTTTACAAGAAACGTCAACACCGACTCCACCACTAGGACCACTACCAAATCATTGGTAGTGATCAAAGTAACATACTAATACTATTAAAGTAAAGTATTGTAGTAGTAACCTCCACATACCATATTTCATTATAATAAGTTTGAAAACAAGAAAAAGAAGATCAACTAGTATTTGGTGATATCGTGGGTTGGTATGTTACTATCTCCCGAATACCAAATGTGTATGGAACACGTGGTTGAGTTAATTGAGATGATGTTCTTGTTTGATTCATTGATTGTAATGTCTTTAAATATTAAATGAGAGATATAGTATTTGGTGATATCGTGGGTTGATATGTCAATATATTCTGAAACCAAATGTGTGTGGAACACGTGGTTGAGTTCATTGATATGATGTTCTTGTTTGATTCATTAATTGTAGTGGCTTTAAATATTAAAAGAGAGACATATAATATTTGGTGATTTCGTGGGTTTATAAATATGTTACTATCTTCTGAACACCAAATGTGTGTGGAACACGTGGTTAAGTTAATTGAGATGATGTTCTTGTTTGATTCATTGATTGTAATGGCTTTAGATATTAAAAGAGAGATATATAGTTGGTGATACCGTAGGTTGATAACTTGATATGTCACTATATCCTGAATACCAAATGTGTGATTGTAATGGTTTTCGATATTAAAAGAGAGACATATAGTTTCACAATAAATTAAATATATATCATAATGAATGAGATAAAAAAATATATGGCTTTAAATCTAGATAAAGGAATTCTTAACTTTGAGAAGTTAATGGTCATTTGGATAGAGGTTTAGTCAGTTCTATTGTTGATGAGGTCAAAGAGATGTTCTATGTCCCTTCTACTAAGTTTGTTAGTATTACGCATCACAAAATATGAATCGAGCTTGACCATTTCACTCGTAGATAAAAGAGTTGGAAGAACTTGCTTGAGCCTCTGACAAGTAACTTTAGAAATAATTTTATAACACATTACAAAGTTTAATATAATTGGTCTTAATTCTATCATTCGACTCGGCTTTTCCGTTTTTGGAATTAAACAAATATTTTTTATATTTGACCAAGGATCAAATCTTAAGAAGATTAATTTCCAAGGAATCAACGACAAGGTTAGCTGCATTATTTAGGGAGTCTCAGTAGCCTTAAGTAATAAGTTTGTCTTGTGCTCCAAGTTGGGAGAGCCAATAGAAGAAGTGTGGTGTTGAGAACACAACTTATGTGTCCACATCACCTCTTTGAACAAAACCATTTCACTTTTCTTCTCCTCAATTCCAGCCAATCTTCTTTCTATAACCCGAATTATGCGATTAGGAAAAAAAAAACATAACCTTTTGATATTTCCTAAAATAATAGTATCTAATTTTGTATAATATAGACAATTTTTTAATCTGATAACGGAATTTTCTGCCAAAATTTACGAAAATAACAGTGGCAAAACCAAAATGTAAATAAAACGTAAAATTTTATGTTCATTGATCGAATTACATTATATTTTTGTTATGAAAAGAACATAACATTTTATTATAATTTTAAATTAATGTTTGGAAACACAAAGCATTGTAAATGAAGTAAATGAGTAGACGAAAGTTTTATTTGTAAATGAAGTTCAAAGAGTACTGATGAAGTCATGTAGTGAACTCTGTGAAGAACCTTCAGCCATCACAGAGGCTTTGAGTTTCTCTTTCAAACTGAGAGCTCTCTTCTTCATCTCTTCTCCTTCTTTATCCACCATTAACCTCTTCACGGCTCTCTCAACCGCTCCTCTCTCTAGCTCACCCTCCACTTGAACCCCAACTCTCCAAACACACTCCAAGTACCTTGCATTTACCTTTTGATCAGTAGTAAAAGGCCTACAAATCATCGGAACTCCTTCCCCCATGCTCTCGAGGGTCGAGTTCCATCCACAATGACTCCAAAACGCTCCAACCGCAGAATGTGCAAGCACTTGCTTCTGCGGAGCCCATTTAACAATGTAACCTCGATCCGGGATCTCCATTTTACTAAATAACTCCTCATTAGATTCAGAACCAAGTATGGACCCTGGTCGGATCGCCCACAAGAAGTGTTGGTTACTGCTAACCAACCCCGACGCCATTTCCAATGCTTCTTTAGTTTCCATCAAAGTAAAGCTTCCCAAGCTTATGTAAATGACTGAGCAGGGCTTTTGTTTGTTCAGCCAATCGATGCAGCCCTCGTTCTCTTCTAATAGACTCGTGGGAGGAGCTGAAGCAACCATGTGAAGAGGGCCTACAGGATATATCGGAATTTTAAGTTCTTTCTCAAGCCAATCCAAGGATGAAATCTCTAGACACCTCACTGTGTTGATTATCATAGAGGAAGCTGTCCCTTTCTCACATGATTTTTTAAACACTTCTACTGAGGCTTCGGCTGGTGCAAAAGCTGAAGTTGGTAGGTCTTTGTATCTCAGAGGATGCAACTCTGGCACTAGCTCCTCCTCTCGCCCACATCCTTCTGCACAATCCACATTAAAGTCAAAATTAGGACCCCAATTTAACATGCCATTCAAAACGCAAGAGAATCAAGAACATATAGACAGATACCTTTGAGAGGAGCCAAGCCATCTTTCGCATAGAGTTTGCACATGGCAGAGCGACAAGCAAAAGCCGTTGCATTTTCGGTACTGAAAATAACTTTGGGAAGGTTAAACTCTTTGGCTGCATCTTCAGCAAAGTACATGAACTCGTCATAGATGACACATGCAATCTCTTCTTCATTGTTATCTTGTTGTTGCAGCAACAACTGACCCAAGCACTTCTTGAAGCTAACCTCACACTCTTTGTTGAGTTTAATGAGAAACCAAACTGGCCCCAAATTCTTTAGATCCGAGTCTGGTAAGCTCTCTTGGATGGTGACAAACTGAAAATCAGCTAAGTCTTTTGAAGGCTTCAAGTAATTGAACTTGGTTTGAGCAACTGTAATGGAAAAACCTTCTAAATAAAGGGCTCTTGCAAGTTGCATCATTGGAGTTATATGTCCTTGAGCTGGAGCTGGAACCAACACTACCCTTCTCAACCTCTCCGGCTTTTCCTCCATTTTTGAATTTCTCATCTTTTTCTATTTTTCTTGCAGCCACACGAAAACGACTCAGAAGTATAACAATGGAGCTGTTAAGGCTAGTGTGATAGATCAAATGGGTGGTTACATCTTTTAACTTGTTGTAGACTTGAGAAAGAAGAAAAACTCTGAATCTTTAATCATTAGTGGCGAGACTTTATTGACCAAATGAAAGCTTTACAATTGATAAAGTCATCTAATAATTCAAATGGGTTATTAATTATTGTAGATAAAAAAAAGGAAAAATTGCTTAGCTGCGTTAGATTTTTTTCTTTTGTTCATTCAAATAAAAATGTATAAACGACTTTGGTTTGTAAGATATTATTTAAATTTCATTTATATCATACATATATATATATATGTGTGTGTATAATGCATGCATATCTCATGTGAAAGCAAAAGAGATCAAAGATCGAAGAGAAATTGATTCAAAGAATCTGTCTCTTATATAGAGAACTAAGGTTTGAAAATTGCGTATAAGAAACTATGAAATCGCTCATTAGATTTTTTGATAAATCTTAAAATTATTTACAGTCATAAAAAATATTTAGGGAGGTTTTGCTACAAAAACTTAAAAAAAAAACAAAATAGAAATAGTCAAAACAACCCATTTAGATTTTTCAAATCTGAAATTTTTTTACTTCTAATATATTCATAGTGAGACTATGTGGTTATTTGGCACACTATGCGGGTGTTTAACATATTATGTAGATATTTAGTAGACTTCGTAAATATTTGACAAATTCTACACCTATTGGACAAACTTTGTAAGTGTTTGGCAAACTCTGCGAATATTTGACGAATTCTATAAATATTTTGCAGACTTTGCGTGCAATTTGGCATACGCTCCAAGTAGTTAGTAAACTTAACGAAAATATTCAAGACTTACTTCAATCATGTTAATTTTGCTTTCATTTTGACAAATTGCAGATATTTGGCACTCATATATCAGTAGGAAAAAATGATTGACAACTACACCAAATATAGTCCAGCACATGGTCATACATCTAGACACCAAGAATTGAGTTTGTTTGGTGCACAAACTTACATAATTTACTAGGTAGTTTTCCAAGCGTTGCGTGGATTATGTGTTAAATTGAATTTGATCGTCGATTTTTAAAAAGAATTCTATTATATATATATATATATATATATATATTTTTAAATATATTAAAACTGTTAAAATACCTATTTTCATATTTAGTATTAAATTTTTCTTATTTATTATATTACATAACAGTTCGTTAAACTAATTTTATATTACAATTTGATATATATTAGATGGAATCCATTTCATCATTATTTTATTAAGCCAGTTATTTGGTTATGTTTATAAAAATATTGATATATTGGTTTGAATATATAATGGTAAAAATTGTTGGTTCTCTTTTTGTCATTGATTCTTCTTCATATTTTTCAAGTTTTTTTTGTTAAATAGCCCATTTTATTTAACAAAAAATATAATTTTAATCAAATATAGTTTTTTTTTCTTAAATTCGAGTAGGTACAATTGAAAACAAGACACAATATAAACATAATTTATTACCTGATAACTCTCCACCGTTGTCTCTCATATCAAGCAACTAAGTAAACATAGATAATCTAAAGAAATAAAAACCAATAGAAAATTATTGTTCTTTAACACCGTTGTTTTTTCGTTTTCTTTAACACTGTTCAAAAACGTTTTCTTAGTAAAAATAATTTTCCATTTGTAGTTAGTTCGATGATATGTCATGGTTTTTACCCATTGTCAACCATGATATAAGTCCTTTTATTGAGTCTTTTTACTAGTTTTAGAGTCTTTCAGAGTCTTTTCAAGATGTAGGCACAACTGGAGCTAAATTGGATTTATGGAAGCTTTTGAAACATATCGGAGCTGAAGCAGTTCGGAGAACTGAAGCTCAGTATCGATCGACACCTATGCAGCGTCGATCGACACCATCATCTGGAAGAAACACGATTGAAGATCTCAGTATCGATCGATACCATTCATGGTGTCGGTCGATACCAATGTTCAGAACGCGCATTCTTCAGAAGACCCGAAGAAGAAATGGAAGTTTTCTTTATTTTTCCAATGAACTCCAAAGCGTGTTTTTAGTTATAAAATTAGGTTTTTCAGCCTCCAGAGGCAGACATTGATTCTTGGAGATAGAGTATTCTTGCAATTGAGTTTTGGTAGAAGAACCTTGAACCCTCTTTGTATTTCTTACTCTATTTTACTTTATGATATCTACTTTATTTAAGATGTTTATTTCATTCAACATGTCTGAGTAGATTCCCTGTTAGGTTTAGGGTTATTCAAATGTATTTGATGAATTGTTAAATTAGATAAATTGTTAGGAAAATCTATAGAGTTCTTCACCTAGACTTGAGATTAACGCTTATTCTAGCCTCGCGAAATAGAATATGATATTAGGTTGATTAATTGACATGAAAGTGTGATTAGTTTCTTGAACTAGTGTTTGGTGAGCAAAAGACCTACTCGCAAAGAAATTTGGTTTAGGATTTTGTGAACAATTGAACTTGTTCGTTAATGCTTGTTTGAATTTATAGAATTTGCAAAGAAATTTGGAATTCTAGGTTTAGACATAGATAGTCTTCGCAACGACAGTTGGTTTACTTTACATCTGTGTTTCAAGTTCAAGAGCGGTGCTTATTTTATTCCTGACATTTTATTTGATTGACAAATTATGATTTCCCTGCGAATTTCCCTAAGCCTAGCTTTCTCCCTCATTGATCTTACTACTTGATTTTAATTGTTTTGTTATTTTTGATTACATTTATTTGCTTGGCTTAATTCACATTCTGGAATTTATTGAGTGACAATCTTGAGTCTTTGTGGTTCGACCTCTAGAATACTACAGCTACTGCTTAGATACTTTAGGGTATTAAATTTGAGCATATCATTCGACGATAGCGGTTGAAGGTTGCAACAACATCAAAATCACAGCTTGCGTACAAACCTACAAAATTGACAAAAAAATAGTTTGAACTCTATTACTTGTAGAAAAAAAATTGTAATATAATTTACAAAATTATGTAGTACTTGAAATATGACGGATAATAAAATGTGTCTCTTGTTATTTATAGGAGAATATATGTTTTATATCTTATAAATAAAGTTATAACTTATAATGGTTTGAGAAAATACAAAAGGAAATATATATTTATTTGTTGGAATTGCGAAAAGTAAGGCGATTTTATCACCGTTATACTTCCGGCAAATTGTGGTTTTTTCGGGGACGGTTTGCAGAATTTCTAAAGGAGCTAGGTGCACCGGGTTCTTGCAGTTATCTCTGCCCTCCCTCGTTTACTCCCACGATCCCCTCTTTAGATCGTGATAAAGATGTGTTTTTGTTCTCAACAAAACTTCCCCAGTATAAAGTCAAGTTCTCAAGATCTGGATATATCTTGTTGCGATTCTATTACCTTCTCCCAAACAACTTACTTTCCACTTCGATTCTATTTTGTTCTCTCAAGAATGGGTGATAATATGAGAAGAGCCATCCAAGAAAATGATCTTGGGGCAGAGCATCCTCCAATTTCTCTCTCTTAGGAAGTTGTTTCTCGTGCAACAGCAGAGAACCGGTTCATCCTCCTGGGCCATCCGTGTGTCCCTCGGCGACATAACTTGCGTTCTATTGTTGCCTTGTTTATTCTGTGGAGAACTGGATGAGTCTCATGATCACCTCTTTTTTGGCTGCTCGTACTCATTCACGGTCCTGTTGGAAGTTGTTGGAAGAGGACTAATGCGAACAACCCCTAATCCGAACTGGCATGATACTCTTCTTTGCATAACGGCTTGTCCTGCATAAGGTAATAATCACATTCTCCTTCGACTTGCCTTCCAAGCTATGATATATTATCTATGGCGGGAGTTTAATGAGAGGAAGAACAAACAACAACATCGTATTCATAAGCAACTTGTCGCTTTGATGGAGAAAACTATACGATCCCGGATCATATCACTAAGGTATTACACCCACCATGGCCTCAGTGATTTACATCAACTCTGATTCAAGTCAAGACCAAACACTTAGCTCTTGTCACAAGTTCCATACTGTTGTAATATTTGCTATGTACCAATAGCTTAGCCTCTCTATATATAACATTCATTCGATCAATTTCACATTTCATCAAAAAAAATATGAAAAAGGTAGAGAACTAGAGAAAAAGGTAGAAAAATAGTAAAAGAAAAATTAAAAAAAATAGAATATGACAAACTAGGAGAGATGGTGAGATGAGGGGTGAATTTGTCTTTTCAACATAAACATGTGGTATAGGAGAAAAAGTTTGAAAATTGTTGTATAATTAGAAAGGTTTTAGAGAAAAGTGGTACATGAGATAATTTTCACTACATTTAAACATTCTTTTCTACATTAATTTGAAAATTGGAAAATAGGAGGTACATATATTTTTCTTATTATTTTTTTTTGCATTTGAAGTAGATTTCATACACAAAATATTGTGTTTAAAAATATATGTTTTTGTAATATATAATGTATTTATCTAAAAAGGAGTGTAGTAAATTTTCTATAAAATTTTTGAGTACCAAAATTATACTCTAGATAATTATTTAAAGATTTTATACAATAAATTAGATAATGAAAAAGAGAGATTAGAAGGTGAAAAAAATCTTATCTTTTTGAGATTTTTGTTTTTAAATATTAAGAAACAAATGAAGAAAAAGAAAAAACAAATGACATTTTTTTATTTCTATTTGCATACATAAATACCACGTTTTTTTTGTAATATATATTTTAAAGTAGATATCATATACAAAGTATTATGTTTAAAGATATATGTTTTCGTAATATATAAACATATTACTAAAAAGAGAGAGTATGAGGTGATTTTTTTTTTTTTTGAGATTTTTGTTTTTAAAAATAAAAAAAGGAAAAAAGGGAAAAAGGAAAAAAGGAAAAAAAAAAAAATTAAATGATATTTTATAATAAATAACATATATCAATATTATGGAGGACACATGTCAAATTGTCAGATCAAGAACCTTATATGACTGATACCATGACCATTACTAATTGTCTCTACTTCTCATCCCACTTGATGACATTTCTCTTTTTCTTACTCTTTCTTTTCTTTCTCTTTCAGTAGTGAACCGATTTGACTCGATACTTCTGGTGTGACGTCATGTCATTTATCATATATATATTTCTACATGATCACTGTTCTTTCATGTTCTATGTCTAATTGAGTTGCAAAAAGATTCATGTGACAATAAATTGGATTCGTTAGATTTTTTATTTTCTTCAGCGGTTTCGTGTTCTGAACTTATTTTGGCACTAATGTTAAAAAAGAGAAAAATATCGGGTCAAATCAAAAGACAACAAATTATGGTTAAGATGTTGGTCACATAACTTATGTTTGTTCGTGCATGTCGCCATGTAAATTTAATACTTCATGTAGGTATTGATACATTAATTTAGTCTAATTGTGTGGCTATATGATGGGTTATATTTTGTGTAGGTGGCGATCATTTTTCCATTTTTAGTATGCTAGCCTACCATTATTTTGGTAGACTTTATGGATATTTGGCAGACTTTACATATATTAAAGATCTACATGTATTTCGTAAAATCTGCTAGTATTTAGAAGACTCAACGAATACTTGACAGATTCTACGGAAATTTAGCAACTCTGCTGAGATTTGGCAGACTTTGCAGGGATATGACAAACTTTGTAGAGATTTGACAAAATTTTCAGAGATTTGATAAACTGGGTGGATGTTCTATAGATTTTCTAAAAGTTTTTCAAACTTATGAGCAAACTTATGAAAGACGCGATGGAAAACATGGACTTTAATCATTTACGTTGAAGAAGGCTATTATAAAATCCGATAATGGAACGCTTCTAGTAAAAGACGTGATGCTTTGGAGGTTTAAAGGGGACAAATTCAAATCCAGTTTCAACTCAAAAGCAACCTGGACACAAACTCGAATTCAACAACCTATAAAGAGGTGGTTTAAAGGCATTTGGTTCTCCTCTGCAACACCAAAATTCACGTTCATGGCATGGCTGGCGATTCACAATAAAATCTCGACAGATGATCGAACTATGAGATGGAATACAAGGACTTCCCCTACTTGCGTTTTCTGTCAAGAACCAGTTGAGACTCGGCAACACCTTTTCTTCTCATGTCGATACTCGAGTGAGATATGTAAATCTCTTACATACAATCTTCTAGCTTCCAAGTACACTAATCGCTGGGATGAAGTTCTTGCACTGCTTGTTGATGACTCTCAAGATCGGACCATACTCTTCTTGTTAAGGTATGTATTCCAAACAACTATCCATACTATTTAACGGGAAAGAAATAGTAGGAGACATGGTGGCACAAGTACTCCTCACTCTTTGATTGCCAAATTCATCGACAAACAAACTCGCAACCGGCTGTCTACACTCGAAAAAGGGGAGAAACGCTATGGTAAAGGGCTACAAATATGGTTTGCTTCAAGATAATTGTGTGCTCTAAACATTCGTAAAATTAACACTTTCTAATCCTTGTATGCACTTGATTCAAAAACGATTTTTTGGGATTTGAATATAATTTTACATTCAATTCATAAAAAAAGAATCCGACGAAACTAGTTGAAAATAAAAACAAAAACTAGTTAATATGAAAGAAAATAGATGACAAACTGGCGGCAAAACACAAAGACAGGAAATTCTTGTAATATTGACAAAACTTGGTAAAAAGAACCTTTCAAAATATTTTAGATCTTGGGTAAATATATGTTGTCATTAAAAATATATAACAAAAATCTGAAAAACTAATAAAAATTTATAATAGAATTAAATATTTTGGTCCATGTTAAATATTTTACTTATTTGGCAAAATCTCAACATGAACTCAAATTTACAAGGAGAATAATTTTGGAATAATATAATTAATAAAGTGAATAATAGATTTTTTGAGTAGTAATAAAATTGATTGGTTATTCTAGCTATTCATATAGAAAAGTAGGTTATCTTATGTAATTATTTTCTGAGACCAAACAGTGTAATCCAATCAAAAGTAGTTAAAAATAAATGCAACATCCATGATTTAATAAGCCTGTGAGAGTTTTGAACAAAAATAATTCAATGTAATCACAAAACTTTTCCCATTTCATCGTTGTTATTCAAAAATGAAAATTATTAAAGAGCTTGTATATAAACCTACATCATTCACCCTCCACCTGGATCCGTCAAACTCAAACAAGAAATCTGGCATCTAAACATACCATCTAAAATAAAACACTTTCTATGGCGCTGCCTATCAGGAGCTTTAGCAACCAATTCACAACTCCTATCTCGACAAATTCGAGTCCCTCCAGAGTGCCAACGCTGTTGCTTGGAGAATGAAACAATAAACCATTTGTTCTTCACCTGTCCTTATGCCCAATCAATTTGGGATGTCTACACCAATCAATCTGATCATCAATTTTCCCTTACGGATAATCTTGAAACCAACATAAAGTTGCTACTCCAATACTACAAATTTCCGACAGAGATAAACAATCTCCTACCATTCTGGCTCATATGGAGAATATGGAAATCGAGAAATACCTACCTCTACCAAAAGATCACCCGTAGCCCAGAGTCTGAGTTTACAAAGGGACTTGCTGATTTGAGTGAATGGCTAGCAGCTAAACAATCGAGCGAAGTAAGTAATATGGATGACTCTACCTTTACGCATCGACATAGAAACATTCGGACAAGTGCCTGGTCTCCACCCCCGACAGGTTGGATCAAATGCAATTTCGATAGTAGTTTCAAACAAGGACAAACATTTACTGCTACGGGATGGATTCTAAGGGACTCTAAAGGTAAACTTATTCTAGCTGGAGGAGGAAAACTCAGACCATCCCTATCGGGTTTACAAGCAGAAGCACTTGGATTCCTAAGTGCTATCCAGGTAATCTGGTCTCAAGGATATCGGTGTGTTTGGTTTGAAAATGATTGTCAGGCGCTAGTTAATCTAATCAATACTGGGAAAGATCACATCGAGCTTGGAACGATTCTGACAGATATACGACACTGGATGAAGCAACTACCGTTATCTTCAATAGCATATGTAAATCGAGAAAAAAATACTGCAGCGGATATCATTTGTAGGAAAGCTAATTCATCATCTTCTTTGTATTTTTCTTATTTTGCACCACCTCCTTGGTTGGTTACATATCTGTATGCACCTTTTACAATCTAATATATTGATAAGTTGATAAATAAAAAAAAACCTACATCTTACCCAAAGTATGGTGGATCTTAGAAATATAATAATTTCATATTATTTCCAAGGTATATAAGTTTTTTCATGTTGTTTATTTTCCTTAGTTATATTTTCAGAAATTTATTTAGATTTTATCGACTTCACAACAATTATTTAATGCATTATGATTTTGGTGATTTTGAAACTTTAGTTTATCTTTAGATTCTTGCATATTCATAGCATTTTAGAATATTTAGGATTGTAGGTGCATCAAGTTTGTTGTCTTTAGGTTCTTGGAGTGGAGCGTGAAGATTCGATGATGTTTTGGGGCATTATGAGCCAAGAAAATGAGTTGGATAGAGTTTACAGAATATCCAGCGGCATGATGTGGCGAGGAGATGAAAGCGGTAGGAGACAGCGGGATGATGCAGCGAGGCGATGAAGCCCAGGGATGATGTGAATCAATTATCAGAGGTTCTAGCATCTTGGTGCAGCGGTGACGCGAAGCCACTCGCACCCTACAGCGATGTGGTGTAGCGGTGACGCGATGCCATTGCGATCAATCCTTCTTTGATCAAAACCAGGTTTAATCCGGTTTGTCCCAGATTGACCCGGTTCAGATTTCTTTACTATAATTACTTTGTTGACTTCATTTAAGGATATTCTACTTGTTCTAAGTTTAAATTAAAGTTTCTCTTTAAAACTTGTATGAATCTTTTTAAATTTATCTGTCAAATCTATTTTCCTTTATAGATTTCTTAAATACTTTCCTTCAATCATTATTATGCTAAGATCAAACTTATTTCTTTGATTATCATGGTTGTTAGTGAGTAGTCTCTTTTATCCTCATGGATTAGGTGGATTAGGATGATTATAGGCTAATCTTTGGAGTTTAGTGCTAAATTTATATTAATCCTTGCTTAGTATATGTTCTTAATGCTAAACCAACCTTGATCATGTTAGTTTTGAGCTTAGGTATTTTCTTGCGGGGAATGTGTTCGATAAAATGTTTGAACCAAATTACTAGGAGTTTTACGATCCTAGGCAATGAAAATTAATGATTAAGTTATTAAGTGGCTAGTTAGACTTGAATTCATGGCTTGCTTGATTGTGATTTTGAATGGAAGTTTTTGTAATTTGCATGATTAGCAAAGGATTAGTACCATAGAAATGAATTAGTTTTCTAATGTCCAAGGATTAGCTTTGGTAGGTTGCATGAACTCCATAGATTAGTAAGTAGTCATTCGAGTTGATTACCTTAATCCAAATTATTATTGAAATTTTTATTTTTTTATTTCGGTCCTGTTCTTTTAAGAGTGCGCGACTCTTACTGAGGTTGTGTAATTATGAATATCTTAAGGGGTATAACAATAAATTTACTTAATATCTCTTTAAGAATTCGATTTTTGGAAAAGAGATTAGAATTATACAGATCTGTAAATCTCTGATAATGGCAATTTGAATTTTTAAATCGCAGCGACATCGCTGCTTCAAAACAAAGGTTTGGGTACAGTCGCTGTTTTCTCTAGCGACTCCAAAAGCTTGAGATTCAAGTCGCAACGACTGAAATTCATGACAGATGAAGAAGAGATGAGGGAGAAGCAAAGGCAATTTTCTGATCGCTGAAAGTAGTCCCACGCAGTAGTCATCGACAGATCCCTAGTTATTTTTTTTTATTATCAGCTACCTTTCCTAACTTCCACTAGTCATATTTAAAAATTTTTTGGACCCCATTAATTATTGTCAAATCGTCAGATATTTGGTCCCGATTGGAGCAATCATTTCTGTCACAAAATAAAAATAAAATCGGAGCAATTGTTGGAAGAAAAAGCATCCCCACGTTGACACGTTGTAGGTTTGGTAGTCCTAATACCTAATCAATTATTTGGTATGATACTTTTGAAGTTAGAATAACCTTTATGTATTAAAATTGAATCATGGTGTGACAAATCAAGCCCCTTTTTTATCCTATATTTTTTATTCCATTATACTCAGTCTCAAACATGTTTGTCTCCAAATAATACTTATACTTAATTCTTTTATTCTAAAATCAATTGCAAACACATTTGAAAATTCATAAACTTACCAAAAAATTACTTCAAAAATTCAAAAATTATTATTTAACATAAAAATGTGAGCAAGAAATTAAATATATAAACCGGTATTTAATTCATTTAATTCACACAAAATACTTTCATAAAATTAAAATCATTATATTGAAACCGTAATTACACTTTTCTACAAAAAAATCAATACAATAATAATCTTTATTAATTAAACATAAGATCACATGAATGAAAGATACCTTTAGTTTTTCAACAATCTAAATTAAAAAAATTAAAAATTTGTATGAAAAACTCAAACATAACAACTTTGTATATGTCAAATACTTATTACAACGGACTGTTCGGATCTTATTACCATGACGTCTACTTTCGAGGAGTGGGCATATTTTGCTTCAAAATTAAAGGATTTGAATCTTTACAAATATCTATTTATATCTTTTACTATTAAGTTTATTCTTTGTAGTTCTAATGTGTGAGCGGATCATCTTGTAAAATATGCAAAAGATCGCGAGTTTTGTTTCTCCCTTGTAAGTCAATCGGTTTCCAATTAGTTCTCTCTTGAAAAGAATCTCGTTCCGAGTACTTAATATAAGGGTTTATGTCGACAAAAAAACATATTGACATTTATAATATGTTAATCAAATGTATATATTCTACTATTCAAAAGTTGCTAAAGTTAAATAGCATAAAATTCGCCCTTGCATGACACAGACTCTTACCTAATGTATATGTATAAGTATGTATATATATATATATACGTTTTTCATGCGTCAATAAAAATCGTAAAAAGTAAACAAATAAATTTAAGTATTTGTTATTAATAAAAAACTTTTTAGTAACTAAAACTTGTTAAAAAAAATCTTTATTACGAAATAATAAAATTATAATTTTGATAACCAATAAGGTCATAAGTTATATGTATAATTTTAAATAACAATATATGTATATTTTTAAATTTAATATATATATTTTAATTATATATATAATTTTAAATTTATTTTAATAGAAGGAATATATATATTACTACCACTACCACGTGGTTAATCAAATGTATTGTTATTTCTTTGTGTTCTTTATCGTCATCCAATTTATTAGTTTTATTCCAAACATTCACGATCAAGCATATTTTACGTGTTTGATCTTTTCACGTGTTTAACAAATTGTCTCATTTTGTCCACAATTGGAGCAATAATTGACTTCCAAACCAAAACAATTTAATAAAATAATCAAAGCACCTTTTTGGACCCCCCCCCCCCTAAATCCTATTACTGTATATAAGAAATATAATATTTCCATATTTTCTTTTGTGGTCGTCCAATTTATTGATCTTTCTTTCCTAAAATTCACGATCATGCATATTTCACGTGTTTTATTTTTAATCAATTAACAAATTGTCACATTTTGTTCACAACCGGAGCAATAATTGACATTCCAACCAAAATCAATATAGTATAAGTTCTTGTGTCTTTCCAGCCGAAGACACATCAGCTTTTTTTATTTTTTTTTCAGGTGACACTTCGTAAAAAAAATCAGTTAGAATATTTTAAATAATATGATTAAGCTAATGTACACGTCAATTGACACCTTGTTTAAAAAAAAAAACCAATCAAATTAAAATAATTAATACACATAAGCATTTTAATAATTTTGTTATTAAAAGGCGACACCTCGTTTTAAAGGACAACCGGTCAAATTTAAAAAAATAATACACATCATCTTGTTAAAAATTTTGATAGTGACACATAAATTTCGAATTTATTTAAAGAAAAAGAAAAACAAAATAGATACTTCTTCATTTTCTAGAATTTTTCTCACGGCCTCATTGTCTTCTCTATTTTCTCTAGAGTTGAAAATTCTTATTATTCACTTCTTACCAGAATATTAAGAACAATGAAGCGAGATTGAAATAAAAATAATAGATATTATTGTTTAATCTCCACCATATGATCATCAATATAATCTCTTCGTTTCAATCTCTAGGTTCTCTAGGTTTTTGTTAAAATTATTTTCCTATTCTAAAATTAAGAATTTTATAGAAAACCAAGGTTTTTTTTAATAGAAATCATGGTTTATAATTTCCAACTTCGATTCATTAGATCGAAACATCCAACGTCAGTAACTCCGCGATGCTCGAGATAATCTGATCATTTTTATTAGGATTTCTAATTAAAAATTAGGGATTCTCATTATCTTTTTTTTGTTTGTCAATTGATTCTCATTATCTTCCTTGTCGTTTTCAGATTGAAAACACAACACAACTTACCAACTTCAAGGATTTAGTTTGAAAGTCAGTGTGCTTCTTGACTTTAACAGAAAATCAAAAACATATAGTTTAGAGAATGAAAAATGATTTGACAAAACATTGATGTTTAACAAAGGTGGGAACCCATTAAAAGAAATTCAGAAAAAACTTTTCCTCAATATTTGTGAGAATGTGCCATCCTTACCCTCAAGGAACGAAACAGTAGACCAGATAAATAATTTTAGCTCAACCAAAATCAGAGGTTCCAAGAAAGACTATATGAGTGTTGGCATTATTGGAAACGATTATAGTGAAGTCGATGGAGTTAATTTCTTTTCTATAAAACAGAGTATCTAAACACACTCAAATGCTTAGGATTACCAAATCATCAGATTCAGTTTAAGAAAAATGTCTCACTCATGCTAAGAAACATGAATAAAAAAGAATGTTTGTGAAATGACACTAGACTGGTGGTTACGCGTTTGGAGGTGGGGGGGGGGGGGTCGGGAGTGCTCGAAGCAATGATTTTACTTAGCACAAATGTTAGGTAGAAAATCCTTATACCAAGGATCATAATGAAAACTGCAGACACAAATTGTCGATACAAGATGATAATGAGGCAATTTCTAATAAGAGTTTGTTATGTCATGACAATAAACAAATGTCAAGGGCAGTTTCTAGAAAATGTTGGCATTTATATACTGAAGCTCATGTCCAGTCACGACAAACTCTGTGTTGTTTTATCTGGGACCAACTGCATTTGGAGTGAAAAAACAAGCAAACAGAAAACGGAAAGAATCAAGAATTTCGTTTATAAAGAGATCTTCAACAATATCCGATACAAACACTCAAATAATTTCAAATCGTCTATGTAAGTATGCACATTTAAATTTAAACAAAAACACCAATCACACAGAAAAACAAATATGTAAGGGAAGAAAACCAGCAAAGAGAAGAAACTTATAGAACAAACTAATGGAGTGGTGGGACAAAAAGGGGAATTATAAAATAAATTCAAGATTAATGTCAAAGAGTCACTCACAATTGTTGATAAAGTCTATGATGACATAATTCTCTACAATCCTTCTTACTTTTGCCTGAAGTTTAAACATTCACACATTTGGAGAAAAATAAGTTATTTTATTAGTTTTTCATGTAAACACATTACATTTTATGTTTGGCATTTTTTAAACAAGATTCTAAATTTCAATAGGAAACAGATTTGAGTAATATTTTGAGCATTATTCGTTATTTAGATAAAGTAAGTTGAAAAATACATAATTCTTGAGAGACACAAAGGAAGATACTGACGCGAAAACATAATATTACAACAAAACACAAATAAGTAGTGAAGATGCTTGAGAACAAAAAGTTAAAAATGAAAATAATTGTTCTTTTAGACACATAACTAACAAAAAAATTTGAAAAATTCTTGAACTTGATATAATCAAGAACTGTAAATTCACTGAATTTTTGTTGCAACAACGAATGCCTAAGCCAACAAACAACACAGTTAAATTGAGGCGAAAAGAAGGATGATATAAAACTCTAAAATTTGTTTTTATCATCCAAAATCTTCTAACGTCAAGAAGTTGTGTTGTTTCATGAAATTATGAAGCTCAGCGCCAATGGATTTCACATTACCGTAGACGTGTATCATCACACCAATGCATACCTTCCAACAAAAAGCAGGAACTATGTTTCTCAATCTTAAACTCAATCACAAATTTTATCTGAGTAACTGATTATAATCAAAATTCCGAAGGCTTAACGACGAATGACTGGTTATCAAAATCTTAATTCCGGTTCAAAAAGTGATAGACCTGTTTTCGGATTCGGAATCTCGGTTCAGGGATGATAGACTAATTATCAATTTGTATATACAAGTTTGTCGTATTTCATCCGGGTTATAATCTCGTCTTAGCGTTGTCTTCTGTGTTTTTTTGCGCACTAAATTCAACAAACAAAAAAAAAACATTGTTGCCTTCTTTCGATCAGAAACCTCCATCGCCAACGTAGCTATCTTCTTCTTATTCCGTTTATATTATGAATTAGTTTTTCAAACTCAATAACGAACACCAAAGGAGATATTAGGGTTAAGATTTGACTTGTTTAATAAATCTCTCTGACTTGTTTAATAAATCTCTATGACTTGTTCAAACGGAAAACAATATTGTTTTCTTCTGCTTTAAGTCTCATAAACTGTCCAGTTTGAGTTGAATCAAAGTGCAATATATTATGACGTGTCATAAATATGAGATAGCCAAGTCCAAATAAAGGATGTGAATTGTTTGATTGGTTAACACAAGTATACTCCAAATTTGAAAACGGTATAGTTTCTCTATTAACCATCTAAAAATTATTGTTTGCTAGAAAAATAAAAGCTTACATTCATAATTAGATTCCAAAGCAATAATAAAAATGAGTAATTGTAATTATGTTTAGGATAAACTATATGAAATATGAATAAAAATGACAATAATAATAAAAATTTAATTATATAAATACAAATTTATTTCTAATATCTAAAATAAAAATACAATCCCAAAGTCAAAAGTAATGAAACAAAAATATACCCTAAAACGAAAAATCATATACAAAGACATACAAGAGAAATTAATCATTAACTTAACTAATTATGCTTATATTTAACCAAAAAAAGTACAAAAAATATCATGCCGCATAGCACGGGTATTTACCTAGTAATTTACAACTATAATCAAAGCACCATTTTCAGGACCCCTCCATCCTATTATAAGTGTAGTGTATATAAGAAATAGAATATTTCCATATTTTTATTTCTATATATGTCTGGTTTTTACTGTTTTGGAGTACATATAAATAAAAGTATCCTAACATTTTTAATTATTATTCACTTAGTAATAAAAAAGAATCCTACTAGTTAAAGAATATTCACCTTAAATATCTATTTTCTTAGTTATGTTTTCTGAGATTCATCTAGATTTTACCCGATTTACACCAAAAGAAAAGTTTCAACTAGATTCGACTAAAATCCATGCAGTAGTTAATTCCATAGATATTATTTTAATTTATTTTAGTGAAATTTATTCAGCTTAACTCTAATCTTTAGAGATATCACTCATTCCACACTCTTTGAAATGAGGTGAGAACTCCTTTATGGACCTATGAGGATTTACTCGATTAACTCTAATATTTTGGTAAATAACTTTTAAACATGTAATTAGAATCATATTAACGATTATGCTATTTTGAATTAATTTTTGCATTGAAAGAAATATTTTTTTAATAGATAATTATAATTAGTACGGAAAAAATCTACTCAAAATGTGTCTTCTACTTTCTACTTTTATCTTTCCTTTCCAATGGATGGGAGACTGGGAGTTAGCTGGTTGGTTCGTATTTTTCAATATTACATTTGAGTTAGATAAAAACAATATTAATTTCGAAGAGTTTACACATGAGAGAGTTCAAATATTTTAAAGTATGAGAATCCTCCCCTTTTAGGAGTGCATAGAACTCCTAAGAGTAGAAAACATGATTATCATCTAGGATTCAATTTATGAGGAACTGACCATCTTTCTGGGGGAATTCCGAAAATTGAAATGCTTATTAGTTTATGCGTTTGGTTCATCATCAAAATTTGCATTAAATAATGTAAAAAACTGTAAGAAATGTGCTCGAGTTTTAATAGTTTTGGAGGGGGGGGGAAGCCATAATTTTAATGGAAGCAATATTGAGAGAAAAAAGGTTACACAAAATTGATTAGGGTTGGGACTGACAATGTGATATAAAGATAAATATATATATTATCTAATTTTTTTAAATTTGAATCAACATTGGTTTGTTTTCAATCCAACTGTTACAGCCCCCAACCGCAAACACTTGAAGGAAACAATTTTTGGAATTTAGCAATTCACAGCTGCCCATGGTGATATAAAGTGGTTTCCATGATTGTTGTGAATCGCTACCACCCGCAAACGTAGTATTTGCAGGAGAACCAATCAACACCTAAGGCTTTGGATCTTTACTGTAAATTTTAGTGGTTTTTGGTTTATGTTTATTTGAAAATATAATTTTTCTCACTGAATATTTTTTAAAAAATTAGATTCTCTAAAATTTGGAAAATTAATGTTTGAGTGATATCTGTGAGTTTAAAAGAGAAAGTAAAAACCATGATTTTGAAGATTTTGCGGAAAGCTTTTTCTTTCAACAAGATTAATGTTTCATATTAGTTATTTAGTTTTTTTTTTCAATCTATAACGAAAGCAAAAAAATCAAAAATCAAAATCCAAAAACTAAAATACAATCAAAAATCTATTGATATTCATAGTCTAAAATTATGTACAAAGCATCTTTTGAATAATATAATAAAAGGACCAAAAATTTTAGAAAATGAAAACAAATTGCTCCAACCGAAAACTTAATAAGTAATATTATTATAGAATGTAATAGTTTATAAAATGTGGCTCCGAGTTTTATACCCCACGCTCCCTCCCTTGCTTCTTATATAAACTTCTTCTCTTCCAATCTTTAAACCCCAAAAAAAAAGAATCATTTCCTCCTAAGTTAACTTGTTGTTTTATCTCCCTCTTCTAAAATACCATGATGAGTGCTTTTTTGGGTCATGCATCAGCTATTGCTACAGCTTCACCAGTTGTCAGCATTGGTGGTCCTCATACTACAATCAGGTGATTTTCTCGACCCGCTCCTCATATCGAGTTATAATTTAATATTTGATTTCTCTCTATCTCTATCTTTTTCTATTCTTATATCAGTGTCATCTTTAGTTTATATATTTTTTCTATGCGTGTTTTTTAATATACATCTTCTTTCTTTATGTGCTAAATTTTAAAAAAGACGACCAATACACGGAGAGATGAAACTCGTTGACGTCGTTGAAAAACATAGAGAAATGCCAACATTTCCTCAATCCTTTCCGATGAAAGGTGGTGATGGTCCACACAGTTACATCCACAATTCATCTTATCAAGTATGTAACAATGAAATACTAATTGATTTTTCTTTCAATATATGATATGATTTAAAGTATTGATAGCTAAAATAATATATATCACTTGTTATATAGAAAGTGGCGATAGACGGCGCTAGAGAAAAGACTAGTGAAGCCATCTTAAAAAACCTTGATCTCGAACTCCTGAACCGTGATTCTGATGCAAATATCTTGCGAATTGCGGATTTTGGTTGTTCTGTTGGACCCAACACGTTCGAAGTTGTTCAAAATATCATTGATACCGTGAAAGAAAAACACCTCAAAAAAAACAAAACCTATATTGGTGCTCCTCTCGAGTTCCAAGTATGCTTCAATGATCAAGTCAACAATGATTTTAACACACTTTTTAGAACCCAACCTCTCTATTCCAAACAAAGATATTTATCGGTCGGAGTTCCAGGCTCCTTTCATGGTAGAGTATTACCAAAAAATAGCATCCATATCGGTCACACTACCTATACCCTCCACTGGCTTTCTATAGTTCCCCAAGATGTCTGTGACAAGAATTCTCCGGCATTAAACAAAAGATATATTCAATGTAATAATTTGGTGGAGGAAGTGAGTAAGGCTTACGAGATTCAGTTCAAGAAAGACATGAGAGATTTTCTTGGGGCACGAGCTGAAGAGCTTGTCTCAGGCGGACTGATGATTCTTTCAGGACAATGCTTGCCCGATGGTATCCCGAAGGCTTTGACATGGCAAGGTGTTGTGATCGACATGATTGGAGATTGTCTTATGGATATGGCTAAATTGGTAAGATATAAAATTTCAGAACACTTTTTTTTTTTTTGGAATATTAAGTTTTCGAACGTAGATAATATTTTATGCTCTAATGCTTAGTTTTCTCTGAACTTTTAAAGAACTAACACTGAAATCGTAAACTTATTAGTGTGATTTGCTTTTTTTTTTTGTAGGGAATAACGAGCAAGGAAAAGATCGAGTTGTTCAGTTTGCCCACATACATTCCGCATATTAGTGAATTCAAGGCAACAATTGAGCAAAATGAAAACTTTACTGTCGAGACAATGGAGGAGATAAATCATCCTATGGATTATATGCCATTAACCAGTGACTTCATCACTTCCATGTTTCGAGCTATTCTCAATACGATTATAGAAGAACACTTTGGAGATGGTGTGGCCAATAAGCTTTTCGATCAACTTGCTAAGAAGCTTGACGAGGACCCAATCAATTTCAAAATGTGTAAAAAGTATGTGAACTATTTTATTGTGCTTAAAAGAAAATAAAACTCGATGTGGACAAAAAGCTCGATCGACTTGGTAAGAAGCTCGACGAGGACACTACTAGTTATGTCATTATTTATGCTGTGTTATCATAACTATAATGTACCAATCATGTCAACTGTGTGTAAACCCAAAATAAACTGTCAATTGTGTTTGTTCCATAAAGTTTTTAGCTATTCATGTATTATAATTATGAAATAATAGAGAATTGCCTACCCTGATTTGTTTGTAATTCAAGCATGTTAGATTACCGCTGTAGCTATAAGATTTTGGCCTTGGCTTTTCTAACAAATTTGAAATGAAAGCTAGATTGGTAAATATTAACAAGGTGAAATTTGATATTCTCGTTTTTATTATCTATATAATAAAAATAATTTAAAAATAATAATAAAAATCCGTAAATAATTAGAAAGAATAAAAAAAAATTAATATATGAATAATTTTACTATATCCTTCAAAAACATAATTCATACTGTCAAATAAATTAATAAATATCATTTATACATCAACTTTTAATATTTTATTTAAAATATGATATTATACACACATATATATATATATTATAATGTTATAATATATATATGATAAATAAAAACACCCTATTTTATTAGATTTAATATATATATATATATATATATATATGGAAACCGTTTCTCCTCTCTCTGAAGCGACGAAGAAGGCATACCCTTGAAGCACCTTTTTTCTTTTTGATTTCCTTCTGGCTGGCGTCGTCTCGTCTCCGACGTTGGCCATACTTCATATATGTAATCCTTTTTCTCTTTCATAATTTTTGATTGACTTTAAGATCTATAAAAAAATATGTATGGGTTCAAAGTGTTTCTATTCAACATCCATGGACGTGAACATGAGTCATTGGTTGTGTCAGATCTCTTACCGAAGTGCAATTTCCAACGACAACGTCGTATTTTTTCCGGCGTGTTTTGCCGATTATATGTTAATTCTAACATTTATTGTTAGTTTAGGGTTAGTTTCCGGTGGTCATCCTGATCGTTTGGTGGCTTTCCGATGTTTGAAACAAATCTTCATAGATTTATTGTGGAGACGGCGACCATCTTGGAAACCACCATGGAATCAAATCATAAAGATCTATCACTTCTGTTCGTCGAAGAACGTCAACAAGGGACTCGAGATTATAGATCTATCATGGGTGATATATACAATCGAAACAATGACATCGTCTGGTGCAGGAGATGGAAATGATGGTATGGTTTGCAACGTAACTGATGGATCGCAACCTTTTGACTTTCAAAAAACGTGTTAGAGTTTCATAAAAAAAGATGATAGCCAAACAAGAAAATTAAATTAGATTGAAGACGAAGACGATCAAGGAAAATAACAGATTGATAAATCTGTTTGCGTGTAAGCCTTACCTAAGAAAGGAAGCAACGTGTAATTTCACTCGTTTGATTATTTCGTTAAACTTAATAATTGATTGCATGTATTGTAGAGCTTTAATTTATATGCATATTGATATATTTGTAATCTTTTATTAAAGGAAATAAAAAGACGTTAATATATATATATATATATAGTACATAGATGTTCATTCTACCATATTTTGATAATAATCATTATTGTATTTTTATTGTTATATATATAATATAATAATTGAAGAAGGAAAGATAAAAAACTCGCAGCATTATTAAGAGTGACTTTTAATAATGGTCAACAGGTGGATTGGTTGGTTTAAGACGACTAAACACACTGTTATATAATATAAATCTTTATCACTAACCTAAAGTTCATGTCTCTTGGTTTGAATTTCATCATCTAAAATTTTGAACCAGAAACCAGGCCGTTACTAAAATTGGTGACAAAAACTTTTTTAATACTCATATGGGTTTGTAGTATAACTATATATATATACTAGATTAAGTTCCGCGTATACACGATATTATAATTTAATATTTCAAAATTTATAAGAAAACAGAAATAAAAAATTTGAAAAATAAAATTCAATCACCCGTAAATATATGTATATATAATAATAAAATTTTGAGAACGCCAATACAAAATCATTCACCAATAGAAAAGCCTATAAAACTTACAATTTTTATTTTGATTATATATTCTATATAGGGTGGTTTATTTTTATTTGAATAAGATTTATTTATTTTATATCATATTTGACTTTTTTTTTCTTTTCAAATAGACATAAAAATAAATTAGTGTTGTTATTTTGAATTTCTTTGCTCATTCTGTTTCGAATGATAGTTTTTTTCTGAAAAGTAGAAGAAAAACTAACCAAAATCAGAGAAAAATTTAATAATCATAAAAAAATTACGAAACTCTTGTAATAATAAATAAAAATAACTTTAAAAAAAAGTAAAATATGTTTTACCAATAGAATGAAGTTGAAGCTAGGATGATGTTTTTTGAAGAAAACTGATTTGTTTGTTGAGAAAATATGAGACTACTTATTTGTTAATATAGAGTTCAATATTTACAATTATTTTTCCATTAAAATTAGAAATTTCTTAACTATGGAAGTTTATTTTTTTAAAGAAAATAGGTAATCAGTTTTCTTAAAAATCTATTAATATTAATTTTTATAATTTCATTTTGGCCATTTGTATGTATTTCTATTTTCTGAATAATAGTATTTTGATAATTATTGTATATTTTCCTTATAATTATTTCATACGTAATATGTATAATTTCTTATAGAATTTTCATTTGCTTACTGATGTTAATTAATTATATAATTTAATAAAAGTAATGTTTTTGTTTGTAAAATAAGAAAATTTGTATATTTTCATTATAGAATTTTTATTTTTTGAATAATGATAGTTCATTATTTTTTTTGGTATAGTTTTCTTACAATAAGATCTTTGACTTTTTTTTCATTTTTGACACGTGTCAAAATATGGAATCGATAAACATGACACGTGTTTGATCTTGTGAGTTACTAACATTTAAAACCATAGTTTATATAATAAGATTCCATTTTTTGAATAATGGTATTTTGATAACTATTTTATATTTTCCTTATAATTATTTTATACATAATTTATATAATTATCTTTTAGAATTTTTATTCGCTAATTGATGGTAGTTAATTAAATAATTTTAATAACAAGCAATAATTTTTTTTTGTAAAACAACAGTAATTTGTATATTTTCCAAATAGAATTTTTATTTTCTGAATAGTGGTAGTTAATTATCTTTTTGTATAGTTTTCTTACAATAAAATCTCTGACATTTTCAGTTTTGACATGTGTCAGCATACATAATCAATAAACATGACACGTGTTGTGATTTTGTGAGTTACTAACTTTCAAAACCATACTTTATATAATATATATATATAAGATTTTTTTTGAAATCTCTCATTCTATGGCTTCATTCGATGTTGCTGCAGTCTCCAATTACCATCGTCGAACCAACCACAAATGAAAAATTATTTTTACGTTGAACAGTGTTAAAGAACAACAATATTCTATTTGTTTTCATTTTCTTAAGAATATCTATGTTTACAGAGTTGCTTGATATGAGAGACAAGAGTGAAGAGTTGCTTGATAACAAATTTACAGAGTTGCTTGATAACAAATTATATTTTTATTGTACTTTGCTTTCAATTTTATCTGCTCAATTTTTTATAAAAAACAATATTTGATTATAAGTATTTATTTGTTAAATAAAATGAGCTATTTAACAAAAAAAACTAAATACTAAAGTGAAGAAAAATATGAAGAAGAATCAACAAAAAAACCCAACATTTTTACTGTTATTATTTTTAAACCAATATATCCATATGTTGACAAACATAACCCATGTAATCAGGTTAAAAAAATAATTATGGAATAGTTTCCATTCTATCTATATTTAATTGTAGTAGAAAATTAACTTAACACATTGTTATATAATATAATAAATGAGAAAATTCTAATAATAAATATAAAAATAGATATTTTAACAGTTTTAATAAATTTAAAGATAAAAATGTAAAAAAGTCTAATTTATATATTAATTTTTTTTGAAATCAACGATCAAATTCAAATTAACACATAGTCCACTTAACGCGTGGCAAACTATCTACTATACAAATATATATATATATATATATAAATTTGTCTATTGATGTTTAGCCTCCAAGAATTATAGTTTTTTTGGGTATGTCTTTCTTAATTTTATTAACTAACATAATGATTTCCTTTCGAGAAGCTAACACGTGTCATCCCTCATTTTGACATGTGTCTATTTACTATTTTATCTTTTGATATTCTTATTTCTAAAAAACATATATAAGAACAATAATTTCTCTTAACTACACATTCATAATGAATTGAATATAATATTTCTCTATTGTACCATTTGATATACTCATTCATAAAAAAACATATGTAAAGACAATAACTTTTCTTAATTAACCATAATTTAACGCATTAATACAATTTACAATAACTAATGAATTGAATAAAAAAAAAATCACCACATCAATATAGTTAGACCAATTTGAATGTCTTTTTCACCCACATTTTTCTAATGGCTGTTTAAAATATCATAATACAATTTTTGGTTTCTTTTTAAATTGATTTCCTCTTCTATATAAGTGATGTAGTTGAGAGCATAGAGTCCTTGGCGAATGTAAGATCATTTTTTATAGTAATATATATAACATTTATATGTTTGGCTAAACTGATTGATGTTTAGCCTCCAAAAATTAGAGTTTTTTAGGGGAGTTGTCTTTCTTACGAGAAGGTGACACGTGTCATCCATTATTTTAACAAATGCCATTTCACTATTGCTCTATTTTACCTTTTGATATTTTTATTCCTAAAAAAAAACATTTTAAAACACAAAATTTTCTCTTAATTATGCATTTAAAATTAATTAATACAATTTGACCATAACTTAACTCATTAACACATGTGAAAGAAAATCAAACAACATAATTGCCTATAACTTTTTAAGATGTTTCTTTTAAATATTTCTCTATTGTACCACTTGATATTCTCATTCATAAAAAACATATAAAAAGACAATAATTTCTCTTTTTGACCATAACTTAATCCATTAGATGGAAAATCAGATTGAGTATTTCGACACCGTGCTACCCGCAATGTAACGGGCAAGCTAAGCCAACAAACAAGACCATTATCGACGGCCTCGAAAAGAGATTTGAATCAAAGAAAGGTGCTTAGTTGGATGAACTGCATACCTTACTATGGTCTCATCGAACTCCACAACAAGCTACAAACATAAATCATTTCGATATGGCATATGGAGTCAAAGTAATGTCCCAGTTTGAAGTTAACGTCTCCAATTTCTGCTGATCTATGATGATCAAAAAGGACGAGTTCAACAATGAGATACTTAAGGATAACTTAGACACCATTGAGAAACAAGAGGACCAAACCCTTCTACGGATACAAAAATACCAAAAATCAGTAGCTCGATACTACAACAAGAAGGTTAGAAAACAGCACTTTGCAGAAGGCGATCTTTTACTGAAAGCTCGACGCTACCTAAAAGGACCCTATTTGATCTCAAAAACTATGAAGCCGGGAGTTTACGAGCTGATGACGATGGATTGCAAACTTATCCCACGATCATGGAACTTAATTAACCTTAAGAAGTACTACTACTAGTTCAGCATAACGCCAAAAAAATAAGAATGCTTGCACACCGAGCTCTCACTTCCTAATGTAATGTGAATTACAAATTGTTTGATCTCTTTCGTTGTGTACATATGCAACCTTTTACGAGGCACAACTGTAAAACTTAAAGAAATAGAAAAAGTAAGAAAAAGTAATCTTTTACTTTTATCTAACTTCTTTCCTTGCCGACCTAACTCACTAGTCCCCCTGGCTAGGTTTTCAATTTTACGCGTTCACACTACAAGAATATTGAGTATTAATAGCAGAAGAAGATAGCGTTATACGTGTTTATGATATGGTTGACTCAACCGTGATTTTAAGATAGTGTTTGTTTATTATCAAAAACTATCAATTTGCTGGTAAGACTAAAAAATATTATTAAAAAAATTTCACGTGCTAATTTTTTCTGATTTGCGCTTGTTATTTAATAGCACATACAACATTAAACCGCTATACAAAATGTCGAGGGAAAAAAAATAAAGCGCCCGCGTTTGTAAAAAAAATAAAAAATAAAAAATAGATCTAAATTCCTAATCTCTCGAACTCTTACTCTCCTCTCGAACTCTTACTCTCCATCAGCTCTCGAAATCTTACAAACCCTAATCCCTAATCTGACGAGCGCAAGAACGAAGGAATTCTTGTTTTTGTTGTTGAGGAATTCTCGTCAAATGCTCAACAACGAAGCAGACGGAAGGTAATCGATACGCATATACATAAATTTGAGGATTTTACATGTTTTTGGGAATGGATCAATTCGTTTATTTTTTTTTGGTTTTGCAGACAGGTTTCATGGTTCGATTCAGTTGAAGATATGTGAAATTAAGGGGTAATCTCCAAATTTAAGTGATTATGGTTGATATGAGTGACTATTTTTTATAAGTATAATCGATGTTTCCAATTTTACAGAGAGCTTTGGGCTTCTGAAGTTTGCATTCAACAAAGGAGTACACAAATTTGGCTGGTGAGTAATTAGTTTCAGATATATTGGGAGTTCATTCACTCCTTTCTTGTTCTCTTCTGTGTTTTTGATTGGTATGTTTTAATTTGAGTGCTCGATTTCTATAAGTGTGATCTTTGAAATTTATTATCTTATATGTATGAATACTTGGTCGTGGAACTGTGGTGTTGTTGTAACATGGAAAAAGCTTGGGTTTGGCTTCTAAGGCACATAATTTTTTGTTATTTTCATTGATTTGTTAAGTACAAATGTTTCTCAGAATTCGATTGAACTTTGAAATGTTTTTAACTTACATGGCTAGCCTTGAGTATCACACATGGGCAACTACTTTTGTGCATGCATCAGCAGCGAGATTGGGTAATCCAAGTGACATTTTCTTGTCCTTGCATAGATTGCCGAATTTTGTGTCATCAGCCAATAGCTATAGTGGTGGGTCATCTAGTGATTAAGGGTATGGATCAGAAATACAATAGGAATTCATGTTGGAGTAAGCATGGGGATACAAGGACTGATAAGTCATCTGATGATCCGAGCTCTGAATTTGAAGCTTATGACTTGATTAGAATAGCTTTCTTTGATGGTGATTCACAGCCCAAGAGCCACAATGAGGATCAGACAAATGATGTTGATAGTAAAGCACAATTTGATTCAAGAAGAAGCTACATGATGCTGAAACACCACTATACTCCATCTGTCCGAACTACCCCCACGGTATCAGCAATCATGGGGCTTTACCACATTAAAGTGAAGAGTGGGATGTCAGAGAACTATTTTGATCAGCTGCTGACTATTGTTCATCACATGCTTCCTAAAGATAATGTTCTCTCGAGATCAACATATGAGATGAAGAAGTTCCTGAAAATGTTTGGTTTTGGATATGACATGATTCATGCATACAAGAACGATTGTATCCTTTACCGGAATCAATACGAGGATATGGAAAGCTGTCCAAGGTGTAGTGTTTCAAGATAGGAAAAGGATAATCCTATTTGTGAGAAAAAGAAAGGGATTCTAGCTAAGGTAATAAGGTATTTTCCAATCAAAGACATGTTCAGGCATCTGTTTAGATCCAAAATGATAACTGGAGACGTGTGTTGGCATTTCAAGTTCATATGGTACAACGAGGCACCCCGCGAACTCATTAACTTGGGCCAATGTAAATGATAAATTGCCTCGGTTTTCTGTTGAACCAAGAAGCCTCCACCTCGGTCTATCCACAGATGGGATGAATCTTTTCTCCATTCTGAACACTTAGTACATCACATGGCCAGTGTTACTTGTCAACAACAACATGCATCCAACATTATGTATGAAGGCAAAGAATATAATATTGACTCTGTTAATCCGTGGACCAACTGCACTGAGCAACAACATTGACGTCTCTCTAGCTCCATTGATAGAAGATCTAAAGGTATTGTGGTTTATGACTCATTTATGAAGCAGAAATCTACACTTAAAGCAATGTTGATGTGGAGTATCACTAATTATTGTTGAGTCTAAGTTTTACACCAAATAAATACCGCAAGTGTATAGTACACCGCTGTAGTACTTAGGGATCGAATCCACATGGACCACAACGATTACACAATGAATTATAATAATCAAAACTTGGCTAGGGTAATCAATATGATTTTTGTTTTTCTAACAACCTAATATGAACAAGGATAAATAAAGTAGGCAAATAAATCCTAAGTCCAACACACATGCATATGAGAAATCATTAAACACCATTCTTGTTCAACCACAAATATAAACTACCCTAGTGTCCCAGTGATAGTTATTAAGCTAACAATCCTACCAAAAACTGTCGTTTATTATTATAATTCAAAGCCAGCAAGAGTGTAGTATGCAGGCTTCAGCTCAAAGTCATTTCTCTGGAAAGTTGGAATACGAATCGCAGACCGGTTTGCATAGAACTGATCTGGTCTGTTGTACTCCCCAAGCGTTCTGGCACGATTAACCTGAGCATTCCCAACATTCCCACGCACAGCCGGTGGGATAACCTCATTAGCTACCGGTGCAGGGGCAACAACGTTTCCTTCTGCATCAAGCCTCTGTCCTTGCGCGTCACACAGGTGACCTTCCTGATCTCTCAAAACCCCAGCCTCATCACGAGCAAGCACAATCGGATGGTTCATCTCAGCTTGTTTCTTTTGCTTTCTGATTGTACGCTCTAATTCAGCTAGCTCTTTGTTAGATAGATTGGTCAACTGCTTGTTCTTGCTTCTTCTGGTCTCTCGATGCTGCATACACCTGAAACACAGAAAGTAAATCACGTAAGTGACAGAAATAACAACGAGTATCGATCGATACTAAGGGGGTATCGATCGATGCTCAACAACTTAGTCGAAATTCTAAACCGTAATCTAATGGTGAAATTAGAGTCCCCGGCAACGGCGCCAAAATTTGATATGCTCAAAGATAATACCCTAAAAGTACTAAAGCAGTAGCTGCAGTATATAGGGGTCGAACCACAAAGACTCAGGATATCACTCAATAGATTCTAGAATAGGAATTAAGCTAAGCTAAATGAATGTAATTAAGAATAACAAAACAATTAAATCAAGAAGTAAATCAGTGGGATAAAAGCTAGGCTTAGGGAAGTTTGCAGGCAAATCAGAATTATCGATCAAATCAAATGTCAGGAATGAAATAAGCTCCGCTTTTGAACTTGAAACACAGATATAAAGTAAACCAACTGTCGTTGCGAAGACTAACTATGTCTAAACCTAGAATTCTAAATTTCTTTGCAAATTCTATAAATTCAAACAAGCATTAACGATCAAGTTCAATTGTTCACAAAATCCTAAACCAAATTTCTTTGCGAATAGGTCTTTTGCTCACCAAACACTAGTTCAGGAAACTAATCACACTTTCGTGCCAATTAATCAACCTAACATCATATTCTAGTTCGCAAGGCTAGAATAAGCATTAATCTCAAGTCTAGGTGAAAAGCTCTATGGATATTCCTTAACAAATAAATCAGATCTAATAATTCATCAAACACCTTTTAAACAACCCTAAACCTAACAGAGAATCTACTCAGACATGGTGAATGAGACAAACATCATGAATAAATTAGATATCATAAATAAAATAGAGTAGAATACAAATAGGGTTCAAGGTTCTTCTTCCAAAAACTCAATTGCAAAAAACTCTATCTCCAGAAAATCAATTCTGTTTCTGGAGGCTGAAAAACCTAATTATATAGCTAAAACACGTTTTGGAGTCTAATCGAAAAATAAGGAAAACTTCTGCTTTATCTTCGGGTCTTGTTGCGCGTTCTGATCACTGGTATCGACCGATACTGTAAATGGTATCGATCGATGCTAGGATCTTTGATCGTGTCTCTCCAAAAGGGATGGTGTCGATCGATGCTTTGTAGGTGTCGATCGATGCTGAGCTCAATACCTCGAACTGTTAAACTCCAGATTGCTTCAAAAGCTTCTAATAATCCAATTTAGCTCCATGTGTGCCTATATCCTGAAAAGAACTTGAAAGACTCTAAAACTACTGAAAAGACTCAGAAAAATGACTTATATCATGGTCAAAAGTGGGTAAAAACCATGATATATCAACTCCCCCAGACTTAGTCTTTGCTTGCCCTCAAGCAAACAGAAAACCAAACAGAGAAAGAGGTTTGAAAAGCATGGAGACTCACCTTTTCTTGAGATATTGTAATGACCCCTTTTCCAAGCTCCCAGTTGTCTAAACAGTTTCGGATCTGACCACCATGTACTTCTCCGTAGACAATTGCAGCTTCCCAGTATCCACTCATTATCTCACAGCATCAATCATACTAAATCCCTCATTGCCGTTTCATCACTGCTGTTGATATTCAGGAACCTTCTAGATTCTTCCTCATGCGATATCGTGACTAATGAACCACCCAAATTGCACACTTTTGGTATTGTTTTCCTCTCCCCCAGACTTATCTCTTTTTATGTTCTCTTTATTTCTTTATTTTTTTTATTTTTTTTTTATTTTTTTTATTTTTTAAGTTTGCATATACAAATCAAGGTTTGAGACGCGAATATTGATGGTGTTTGCCACCGAATCCCCGGTTCTCCCCTCTCAAAGTATCAAAAGTCTTAGGCGAATAACGGGGTCTCGGGAAATGTTCCTACTCCTCGCTTCAGACTTTTGTGTGATCATTCCTTATCCAAGTAGAAAAATGGGGTCACAGGAAGTGTTCCTATCCCTCTACTCGGCGGAAATCATTTCATCTTTTATGCATCAATGTGTGTCAAGGGAGAGATATACTAAAATTTTCAAACGCATGGGTTCCTTTGTCAGATATGAATGATGAATCAAGTTCAGTGAATACCAACCTTAGAGATGAAGTGCAAAATTTGGCTCAGCACTTAGAAGAAATTTGATGGAGACATGGGTGTTTCCTAGTCAACCGGTTAGTCCTTGGATTTTTCATTAGTCGATCTTAGAGCTGATTCTGTGACAAATGGTTACTTAAAAGCAAAGTCAGAATTAATGAAATCAAGCAAAGGTTCATAATCTCCGACAGATTTTGACTCAATAAAACAAAAATTTGACTCAAAAATGACTGACTCTAAGAAAAACAAACACAACGTCAGTAATCACCTCCCCCAGACTTAACCAACACTGTCCCCAGTGTTATCTAGTCTAGAGGAAGCAAAAGAAAACACAAGAACAGAATGGCTGAGAGTGGGCTCGAAGGTACCGTGGGAATGGGTGGGTATCGATCGATACTAAGAACCGGTATCGAGGGATGCTGAGGGAGTATAGACCGATGCTAGTTAGGTATCGATTGATACGAAGGTCCTTTGTCTGTAATTCTGAAACTCGAAATCGTGTCCAATGAAGCCAATTGTTAGATGAAGAACTGTTAGATCATGAAAACACAGTTAGAAGAAACAGAATCAATAGATAGCCATAAGTTCAACAAGTACTGACAAAGAGATAGACAAGTTCAGAAAAGAAAAACAAAACAAAAGAAAAGAAAGGAACAGAAAATGTGAAACCCAGGAGCAGAGACTAGTGGTCTAAATCATCATCATCATCATCGGATACAACATAGCGAGATGAAGGGACATGTGTGGAGTGGTCGGCATCCGTGGATGACATGCAGCGGCAGCGAGAGACAACGGACCAGATGCTCTGTAAACTCTCCACAACGTATCTCTGAAAAGAGGCGGTCTCCATTGGCAGATCCGGTGGTGGAGGAAATGAAGGTGCAGGAGCAGATGTCTGGTGGCGCTGTGAACGGCGAGGCTGACTTCCAGCAAAGTCAGCTACGGGTGCCTCGGCTGCGACGACAGGAATGGATGGGAGTTGGCATGGTGCGCGGACACGCGTGGATGGAGCAACTGAAAGCAGACTCGGATCTGGATCGAAATGCAGCTGAGAAGGGCCGTCGCCGATGCGGGTCAGAGTACAGCTGGGGAGCTGCACAAAGAGCTCTCCGTCTATCGTGGGTAGGCACCAGCGACGAGTTGGCTTCAGCCAACGCATGTGTTGCATATGCTGCTCATCCATCAGAGAATGAGCTGTGACAATCGAACAGGCTGAAGTCGATATGCCAAAATGCATGAAGATAGGGGTGAGAAGGCTGCCAACTGACTCAGTCTTCCGCGCTGTGGCGTAGTTGCGGCCAGTGAAGGGCTTGGTCTTCAGAGAGACCAAATGGTGTGCAAAAAGAGCGCCAATGTTGACCGCGAGGTTCAACTCGGGCCACTCATACCTGTCCTCAGGGATAAGGTCGCCAATGGCCTTGTACAACAAGATAAGCTCTGAAATCCTCAGCTTGTTCGGCTATATCTTGCAGAGAAGAGTGGTGCTCAGGATGCAGATGATGTAACGCAGAGTCGGATGGCGGACGTCTATCTGTGACGTGGTCTTGGAATGGTAGGCTCCAAGACCGATGTGACGCCAAAAGACCTGTACGTCGTGAAACTGGGTAGGAAGAGCTACCTGCTGAGGATAGGGATCGAACTCGTAGATGGCGCAGAGGTCAGGGATAGGCAGCCTGTAACGAACCCATCGGATCAGGAAAGTCAAGGTGCCCTCTGAAGCAGTGCGGTGGACCTCGTCTCTGTAATATACTCGAGCTGTGGCGAGGAACTGGCAAACGAGATCGGGATAAAGGTCGTCCTGCCGTGAGCACAATGTCCCCAAGCCAATCTTATCGAGCATGGTGGAGAGCTCCACGTCTATACCCAAGCGGCGCATAGCGTGAGGATCAATGAAGCGCGTAGGGAGGATGACAACTCGCAGCCACTCGTTGTAGAAGAGAGTGTCATAATCGTCCCATTCTTTGGCTATGGGCCTATAGATACATGCCTCACTCTCGGTCTCCTCCTTAGGGAAACCTACCCAATCGCGTCGCGGAATGATCCGCTTCCCCTCCAACTTAGGTCAGGGAGGCCTAGCAACAGGAACAGGGGCAGAAGGGGATGGTGATCGTCGTGGCGCGGTTCTCAGGTCACTGATGTGGGCATCTATAAAGCTCTAAGGGCCTGTGTTGTCGGTGAAACCACCCTTTAGGACCCTGTAGCGATCCCCTGTTAGAATAGCCGTGACAACCCCGACATGCCAGAACGAACCACATAACACCTCTACCTCGTCCTGAAGACTGTACTCGCGGCGTGGGGGATTGGAACCGGATTCGTCGTCCTGTCGTGCCTTCTTGCGAGGAGCCATCTGAGAATAAATCAAGAGGAAAATAGATAGCAGATCAGCACGTGTATCAAATAAGGCAGATATCGATCGATACCAAGGGGGTATCGATCGATACCCGAGACACAGTCACAAAGTTTTGTTACAGAGGTATCGCAATTCCATTCCATCAACCTAAAATCAAATTCCTCATAATACTCTATCCCTATCATATCCATTCTAATCCTAATACATCAACTCCATTCCCCTAGAACTAAAAATCACAGGAAACAGAGCAAGAGTTTCACAACAGAGGAAACCCCAAACCGAATTCTGTCAACGAGTCTAAAAGGAGTGATTTCGAGTACAATACCTTGCAGATCGGAGGAATGAGTAATGGAATGACAATGTGGGCAAAAATCCGAGTGGAATAGAGTTTAAAATCGAAGAAAATGATGAAGAATCAAAAAAGTTGTGAGAGAGTGAGAGGGGGGGGGGGCGGCGTCGAGTGATATGAGTTATGATGGAGTGAAGGGTAAAACCCGAGGGTTTTATAGAAAAGTTACCTGGGTGCTGGGTATCGATCGATACAGTTAGTGGTATCGATCGATGCTTGCATCGTAACAGCACAAGTCTCTTTTGGCCTCGGTATCGATCGATACTCAGGGGTGTCGATCGATACTCAGGGGTGTCGATCGATGCTCGTCGTCTGGACCTGAGGTTCACGTGAAGACACAGGACAAAAAACAAAACGAAAAATCAAAATAAAAACGTATGTACAGACTCACCTGTGGGTTGCCTCCCACCAAGCGCTTGTTTAATGTCGTTAGCTGGACATGGAGATCAGTCAGGCAGCCGGTGGCTCAGCCAGGGGCACAATGTGTCCATCTGGAATGGTGGCTTTCGCCCAATAGTGTTTCACCCTTTGTCCATTGACAGTGAACTCCTTTCCTTCAGCACTCAGTAACACTACAGCACCATGAGGGCGGACCTCCTTGATTGTGAAGGGACCTGACCAACGAGAACGCAATTTCCCAGGAAACAATTGCAAACGAGAGTTATACAGAAGTACCTGGTCATTTGGTTCAAAGTGTCGGGAAAGGATCTTCTTGTCATGATAAGCCTTGGTCCTTTCCTTGTACAACTTGGAATTCTCATAGGCGGAGTGTCTGATCTCATCCAACTCATTTAACTAAACCAATCTCCTTTGTGCAGCAGACTTAATGTCGAAATTCATAAGTTTGGTAGCCCAAGCTGCGTTGTGCTCGATCTCAACCGGAAGATGACATGCCTTCCCATACAGCAGATGGAATGGTGTGGTGCCAAGTGGTGTTTTGAACGCGGTTCTGTAGGCCCAAAGAGCGTCGTCCAGTTTCAGAGCCCAATCCTTTCGTGTATCGCCAACTGTCTTCTCCAAAATCTCCTTGATCTGTCTGTTGGAGACCTCTACTTGTCCACTGGTCTGAGGGTGATATGGCGTGGCGACGCGATTGCGTACTCCATATTTTCTCAGCAGCTTCTCGAAGATCTTATTGATGAAGTGAGTGCCACCGTCACTTATTACAACTCTGGGTACTCCAAATCGAGGAAAGATGATGGTCTTGAACAGTTTCAGAACCACGACAGAATCGTTGGTAGGACTAGCAATTGCTTCTACCCACTTAGAGACATAATCGACGGCGACCAATATGTATCTGTTCTGTCGCGATGGAGGGAATGGTCCCATAAAATCAATACCCCAGCAGTCAAAGACTTCGACCTCAAGGATGAAGTTTTGTGGCATCTCATGTCGCTTGCTGATCTTCCCTCTTCTCTGACACACATCACAATGAGAGATGAAGGCGTGAGCATCCTTGAACATTGTAGGCCACCAGAAACCCGCTTGCAGAACCTAAGAAACTGTTTGGAATGTGGCGAAATGCCCAGCATACTCAGATCCATGGCAATGAAATAGAATTTCTGGCACCTCAGATTCAGCTATACACCTTCTGTAAATTCCATCAGAACAATGCTTGTACAAATACGGTTCATCCCAGAAGTAACGTCTGACATCTCTCATGAATTTCTTCTTGACATACTTCTGGACATACTTCTTGAGATGCTTTGGTTCGTAGTCAGCAGCAAGGTTATTGGCGATGTCGGCGTACCAAGGTTCAGTAGGAGAGGTGACAGCCAAATATTCCTCAATTCAGACTGATCTGCAGACGTTTCAGCTATGGGGGATAGCTGGTATCGATCGATGCTCAAGGGGTGTCGATCGATGCTTAATTTTTGAACCGACTACAGCAAATTGTGAAGGTATCGATCGATACCTAGAGAGTGTCGATCGATGCTCGTGTTCTGTAGCGGTAGATTCGAATCAGAGCTGTATCGATATCCAGTCTCAACGAAGTAGATGTTTTCCTCAGGCAAGGAATCGTCAATAGGAACTTCATCACTGATCTTCAGCCGTGAGAGATGGTCTGCAACCCCGTTCTCTACTCCTTTCTTATCTCTGATCTCTATGTCAAAACCTTGGAGCAGTAGAACCCATCGACATAATCGTGGTTTCATATCCTTATTCTGCAGCAGATACTTGAGAGCAGCGTGGTCAGTAGGAACGAAACTTCTCAAAATAGAACACAACAGCAAGTAACTCCTTCTCAGTGGTATTGTAGTTCCTTTGGGCGTCATCTAGTGTTCTGCTGGCATAATATATAACATGAAGCTTCTTGTCTTTCCTCTGTCCCAAAACAGATCCAACTGCAAAATTGCTCGCGTCACACATTATCTCAAAATGGAGGTTCCAATCTGGTGGCTGAACAATAGGAGCAGTAACCAATTCCTTCTTGATCAGTTCGAATGCGACGAGACACTCTGGTGTAAAATTGAAGGTGACATCCTTACACAGAAGAGCAGTAAGTGGACGAGCTATCTTGGAGAAATCCTGAATGAATCTGCGATAGAACCCGGCGTGACCAAGGAAACTTTGAATGTCTTTCATAGATTTAGGTGGTAGGATGCTTGTCATGACTTGAATCTTAGCCTTATCAACTTTTATCCTAGCTTTAGAAACTTTGTGTCCCAGAACGATGCCGTCTTGAACCATAAAGTGGCACTTCTCCCAGTTCAGAACCAAATGCTTCTCTTCGTAGCGCTGAAGTACCTTGCATAAGTTATCCAGACATCCCTTAAACGAAGATCCATAAACAGAAAAATCATCGATAAAGACTTCCATGAACTCCTCGATCATATATGAGAATATCGACATCATACATCTCTGAAATGTAGCTGGAGAATTACACAACCCAAACGGCATCCTCCTGTAGGCGAACGTACCGTCGGGACAAGTGAACGTTGTCTTCTCCTGATCATCTAGGTGTATCGGGATCTTGAAAAAGCCTGAGTATCCAGCCAGGAAGCAGTAGTATGGGTGACTTGCCAACCTCTCTAGCATTTGATCAATGAATGGCAATGGGAAGTGATATTTCCTAGTCGCCGCATTCAGCTTCCTGTAATCGATACACATGCGATGCCCGGTAATCATTCTAGTTGGAATCAGCTCATCTTTCTCATTCTTCACCACTGTGAACCCTCCTTTCTTAGGAACAACATGCACTGGACTGACCCAACTGCTGTCAGAGATGGCATAGATGACTCCTGCTTCCAGAAGTTTCAAGATCTCTTTCTTTACCACCTCTTTCAGATTCGGGTTAAGCCTCCTCTGATGTTCGATCGAAGCTTTTGACTCGTCCTCCAGATGAATCCGATGCATGCACAGATCTGGTGATATACCTGAAATGTCATCAAGAGAATAACCGAGAGCTTTGTGATACTTGCGCAGCTTACTCAGCAGTAAGGCGACCTCTGCGTTGTTCAAAGAAGAATTGACAATCACAGGATAAGTAGAGTTAGGGCCAAGGAAAACATACCTCAAGGTAGATGGTAGTGGCTTAAGATAGAGCTTAGAAGCTCTCTCTTCACTCCAATCACTCGAAGAATCGGGTCTGGTGATATATCATGGTTTTTACCCGTTTTTACCCATGATATAAGTCCTTTTTGTTGAGTCTTTTCTCTAGTTTTAGAGTCTTTTAGGTTCTTTTCAAGTTATAGGCGCTATGGAGCTAATTGGAGGATTTGAGAAGCTTTTGAGGCAATCTGGAGTTGGAGCCGTTCGCGAACAAGCTCAGCATCGATCAACACTGAGAAGCATCGATCGACACCTTCAGTTTGGGAGTCCCACGACCAAAAGACCAAGCATCGATCGATACCACTTATGGCATCGGTCGATGCCCGTGATCAGAATGCGTAACAAATCCGAGATTCGTTCAGAAGCTTTCCTTATTTGTCGAGATAGATTCCAAAACGTTTTAGAACTATATAATTAGGTTTTAGAGCCTCCTTAGAGGACACCTTGTGATTTCTGGAGAAAGAGTTCTTCTGCAACTGAGTTTTAGAGAAGAATTCTTGAACCTCTTTGTATTTCTACTCTATTTGATTTTTATATTATGATATCTATTCTATTCATTGTGTTTGTTGCATTCACCATGTCT
>SMJT01000026.1:0-40619 GCA_004349715.1 Crucihimalaya himalaica | reverse complement strand
TACTTGCGCCAGCTTACTCAGCAGTAAAGCGACTCCCTCGCGTTTCAAGAAGAATTGACAATCTACAGATAAGTAGAGTTAGGGCCAAGGAAAACATACCTCAAGGTAGATGTTAGTGGCTTAAGATAGAGCTTAGAAGCTTCTCTTCACTCCAATCACTCGAAGAATCGGGTCTGGAGGTGATATATCATGGTTTTTACCCTTTTTTACCCATGATATAAGTCCTATTTGTTGTTATCTTTTCCTTCTAGGTTTAGAGTCTTTTAGTTTTTCAAGTTATAGGCGCTATGGAGCTAATTGGAGGATTTTGAGAAGCTTTTGAGGCAATCTGGAGTTGGAGCCGTTCCGAACAAGCTCAGACATCGATCAACACTGAGAAGCAAGACTCGATCGACACCTTCAGTTTGGAGTCCCACGACAAAAGACCAAGCATCGATCGATACCACTTATGGCATCGGTCGATGCCGTGATCAGAATGCGTAACAAATCCGAGATTCGTTCAGAAGCTTTCCTTATTTGCGAGATAGATTCCAAAACGTTTAGAACTAATAATTAGGGTTTTAGAGCCTCCTTAGAGGACACCTTGTATTTCTGGAGAAAGAGTTCTTCTGCAACTGAGTTTTGAGAAGAATTCTTGAACCTCTTTGTATTTCTACTCTATTTTGATTTATATTATGATATCTATTCTATTCATTGTGTTGTTGCATTCACCATGTCTAAGTAGATCCATGTTAGGATTAGGGTTACTTATGGTATTGATGAATTGTTAGATCTGAATTGATTGTTAGGAAATAATCCTATAGAACTTTTCACCTAGACTTGGGTTTAATGCTGATTTTAGCCTTGCCGAACTAAAATCTGACTTTAGGTTGTTGATTGGCACGGAAGTGTGATTGATTTACCTGATCTAGTGTTTGGTGAGCAAAAAGCCCTATTCGCAATGGAATTTGTTTAGGGATTTTGTGAACAATTGAACTTGAACTTTAATGCTTGCTTAAATTCTATGAATTTGCAAAGGAATTTGGAATTCTAGGTTTAGGCATAGATATTTTTTCGCAACGACAGTTGGTTACTTTACATCTGTGTTTCAAGTTTGAAAGCGGAGCTTAATTTATTCCTGATAATCGATTTGATTTGATAATTCTGATTTGCCTGCAAGTTTTCCTAAGCCTAGGGTTTTCCTCCATTGATTTTATCCTTGATTTACTGCTTTTGTCATTTTCTTAATTCCATCTATTCTGCTTAGCGTAGTTCTTATTTCTGAATCTATTGAGTGTCATCTTGAGTCTTTGTTGTTCGACCCCTAAAATACTGTAGCGACTGCTTAGATACTTTTAGGGTATTAGTTTTGAGCCATATCAAAATTTGCGCGTTGTCGGGGACTCTAATTTCACCATTAGATTACGATTTAGAATTTCGACTAAGAGAGCTGAGCATCGATCGATACCCTCAGTATCGATCGATACTCGTTGGTTATTTTCGTTACTTACGCGTTTTACCTTTGTCTTTCAGTGTATGCAGCATCGAGAGACCAGAGAAAGCCAAAACAAGCAGTTGATCAACCTGCTAACGAAGAACTAGCTGAATTATAGAGATACAATCAGAAGCAAAAGAAACAAGCTGAGATGAATCATCCAATTGTGCTTGCTCGTGATGAAGCGGGTTTTGAGAGATCAGGAGGGTCTCCTGTGTGACGCGCAGGACAGAGAATTGATGCAGATGGTAATGTTATTGCCCCTGTACCGGTTGCTAATATGGTTTTCCCACCAGCTGTGCGTGGGAATGTTGGGAATGCTCAGGGAATCGTGCCAGAACACTTGGGGAGTAAACAGACCAGATCAGTTCTATGCAACCGATCTGCTATTCGGTTTCCTACTTTCCAGAGGAATGATTCGAGTTGAAGCTGCCTACTACACACTTGTAGGTCAGCATCCGTTTCATGGTCTCTCTCATGAGCATCCCATGGATCACATCGAGAGGTTCGAGGACTTGTCACCAGTATCAAATACAATGGAGTGTCCAATGACTTCCTCTTCTGTAAGCTCTTCCCCTACTCTCTTAGTGGAGATGCAGCTTACTGGCTGAAGCAGTTGCCTCCAGGTTCTCTGACCACTTGGGAGAGACCAAGACTGCTTTCCTGAATAACTTCTATGATGATGCGGAGTCAGAGGAACTCAGGAACAGATCTCCCAGTTTCTCAGGGAGCGACGAGGCATTTAAGGCCGCCTGGGTTCGATTTCGTTCTTATCAGAGGGACTGCCCTCACCATGGGTTCTCGCAGGTTCAATTGTTGGGTATCTTCTTCAGAGGGATCGACTGAGGTATCAGATGCTTTGACGCTGCAAGCAATGGTAACTTCAACACCAGGTATCCCGAGGACGCTTAATGTGTTGATTGAGAATCTGGCTTCTAGCAACAGCACTAGAATGCCAATTTTGAGAGGAAGAAGCAGAATGGTAGTGCTGATGGTTCACAGATAGCTGAGGTACATGCAAAGTTAGACTCAGTCCACAGTTTGCTATTGGGCAAGCAGCAGAGAAGGCAGTGCACTTTGCTGAGGAAGTTGAGAACATAGAAGAAGGTGAAGCTGAGGATGTCAACTACATAAGGTTAGTGTGGTTGAACTGCAGGAGGTGATATCAAGAATTAGGCAATATCACACGCTTGGCTTCACTCCAAACAATGGCTCAGAGCGGTGGATTCAAACTCTTACTTCACAGCGAGCAGAATGTAACGGACTCTCAGAAGCGCTTCTAGGCACAGTGGTGCTTCGAGTACGACTACCGGTATGGTATGGGAATTACGTATCCTATCAACTCCCACCACCACAAGACTCCAGAAAGCAATGCAACACTATGCATTGAGAAGCGAGATTCGATGAGCGGCAGCAGAGATGACCTTGACTTCGAGATGCATAAGATGACGCCTATACACTGATCTGAATGAAATAAGAATGAGGTGCTGACAACTCACTCCATCACACATGGAACCCACGATGGCTCAGACGGCAGAGACAAAAAGGCAGATGTTTTTACCTGTAAAGACACTCGAATCCGAGGAACATATTACATCTATCAAAGATGGTAGAAGGTTCTCCAAGGCAGAAGACATTTATATCGCCTCAACAAACCTGATCGACTTGCTGGAGTACGACATGAAAGATGAGCTGTTGCTGGAAATTTGCCAGCATCGATCGATACTACCCCTGTATCGATCGATGCTCCTCCTCGACCACAACCACCTTTCAAAATTCCACAAAGACGGTTGAAAAACGCGAATCGATCTGATACTACCCCTGTACGATCATACTTCCCCTAAAGTCGACCAAACCAGAAGCAAACAACAGTCATGTCGGCAGAGTGATGTACCGAAGGTTCCTTTCCCTCAACTCCCTGCCAAGTCAAAAAAAGAAACAAAAGATGCTAGATGCAGAGCGATGCTAGAGAAGATAGTGGTCGGACTCCTGTTCGTCGATGCTCTAAAGACTGCACCAGCTTTCAGACGATATATCAAGAGGATGTTTTGAGTAATGTGAATCTTGAGGAAGGAGTTGAGAGTCACCCATGAGTGCAGTGCGATTCTCTCAACAAGATCCCAGAGAAATTGCCAGACCCTGGTAGATTTGTCCTAGACTGCACAATCTTCACAGAGAGGTTTGAACGTTTCTTTGCGATCTTGGTTCAAGCGTGAACCTTATGCCATATTCTGTAGCTAAGAGATGGGGATGACAGACTTCACACCGACAAGGATCTCCTTGATCCTCGCTGATCGATCAGTCCGGTTCCCCGAAGGTTTACTTGAGGATGTCCGATCACCATTGAGAGCTGTTTTAGTTCCGACTGATTTCATCGTTCTTGAGTACGATGCTGAACCGCGGGATCCTTTGATATTGGGCAGACCGGTTCTTAGCTACAGCTGGAACCCTAATCGATTGCAAGAATGGGCGGATATCTCTCAACATAGGTGATTTGGTCATGACATTTAACATGGAGAAGTTGATGAAGAAACCAACCATCGATGGTCAGACTTTCTTCGTTGACTCATTTAGTGACCTATCAGATGAGTACTTCCAGAGATTGCATCCTGAGAACCCTTGGAGAGAGCTTTGGTTTGCTCGGTTGAGACAGAGATAGTCCCCACTGAGGTTGCTGCTGCCTATGTGTGAGATCCTTGACAGCCAAGCTGAAGCATCGATCGATACCACAGGAGGTATCGATCGATGCCTACCCTCCGACCAGAAGAGCTGCTAGTCTCTCGCACCAAATCCGATTCTCCGCCTGATTGGAGTGAAGCAAGAGCTCCTAAGCTTGACCTTAAGCCACTACCAGCTAGCCTAAGGTATGTATTCCTTGGCCCTGACTCTACTTATCCTGTGATTGTAAATTCTTCTTTGAACAACGCAGAGGTCGCTTTACTGCTGAGCAAGCTGCGCAAGTATCGCAAAGCTCTCAGCTATTCTCTTATGATATTTCAGGTATCTCACCGGATCTGTGCATGCATCGGATTCATCTTGAGGACGAGTCGAAGCTTCAATAGAGCATCAGAAGCGACACAACCCAAATCTGAAAGAGGTGGTCAAGAAAGAGATCTTGAAACTGCTGGAAGCAGGACTTATCTATGCCATTTCCGACAGCAGTTGGACAGTCCGGTTCACGTTGTTCCTAAGAAGGGAGGCTTCACAGTGGTAAGAATGAGAAAGATGAGCTGGTTCCGACGAGAACAATCATCTGGGCATCGCATGTGCATCGACTACAGGAAGCTGAATGCCGCGGACAAGGAAAATCACTTCCCTTGCCTTCATTGATCAATGCTGAGAGGTTGGCTAGTCACCTTACTATTGCTTCTTGATGCTACTCAGGTTTTCTTTCAAGATCCGATACACCCAGATGATCAGGAGAAGACGACTTCACTTGTCCCGAGGCACATTTCGCCTAAGGAGGATGCCATTGGGTTATGAATGCTCCAGCTACATTTCAGAGATGCATGATGTCCATCTTTCAGATATGATCGAGGAGTTCATGGAGTAGCTTTATGATGATTCTTTTGTCTATGGCCTTCAGTTAAGGTTGTCTGGATAATTTGTGCAAGGTACGTCAGCGTTGTGAGGAGAAGGCATTTGGTTCTGAACTGGGAGAAGTGCCACTTTATGGTCTAGCGAGCATTGTTCTAGGACATAAGTCTCTAAAGCTGGGATGAGTTGATAAGGCAAGATTCAGGTCATGACAAGCCTCCTGCCGCCTACATCAGTGAAGGACATTCAAAGTTTTCTTGGCCATGCGGTTTCTATCGCGGTTCATTCAGGATTTCTCCAAGCTAGCACGCCCGTTTACTGTTCTGCTATGCAAAGATGTTGCATTTGATTTTACACCAGAATGCCTTGCTGCATTTGAGATGATCAAGAAGGCATGGTTTCAGCTCCTATTGTGCACACCAGATTGGAGTCTCCTTTTGAGGTCATGTGTGGATGCAAGTGACTATGCAGTTGGATCTGTTTTGGGACAGAGGAAAGACAAGAAGCTCATGTGATCTATTATGCCAGCAGAACGCTGGATGATGCCCAAAGGAACTACAAGCACTACTGAGAAGGAATTGCTTGCTGTTGTGTTCTCTTTGAGAAGTTTCGTTCCTATCTGATAGGAATAAGGTGATTGTGCACACGATATGCTGCTCTTCGATATCTGCTGCAGAATAAGGATATGAGCTCGATTGTGTCGATGGGTTCTGCTACTCCAGGGCTTTGACATAGAGATCAGAGATAAGAAATGAGTAGAGAACGGCGTTGCAGATCATCTCTCACAAATGAGGATCAGTGAAGAAGTCCCATTGATGATTCCTTTCCTGAGGAGAAGATATACCTCGTCGAGACTGGTTCTACTTCAATTCTGTCCATGAAGACGACGAGCATCGATCGATACGATGGGAGTATCGATCGATACCCTCACGCATTGTTACTTCAGTTCACATTCCAGCATCGATCGATACCCTCACTGTATCGATCGATACCAGAAGTTTTCCATCACCGATTCCTCTACAGATCAGTTTGAATTTGAGGAATCTTTTGGCGATCACTTCTCCTGCTGAACCGTGGTATGCCGACATCGCCAACTACCTGGTTGCTGATCTAGAACCAAAACATCTCAAGAAGTATGTGAAGAAAGAAGTTCATGAGAGATGTCAGACGCTACTTCTGGGATGAGCTTTATTTGTACAAGCACTGCTCTGATGGGATTTACAGAAGGTGTGTAGCTGAATGTGAGAGTGACAGAGATCCTTTTTCACTGCCATGGTTCTGAATATGCTGGGCACTTTGTTACATTCAAGACGGTCTCTTAAGGTTCTGCAACCGGTTTCTGGTGGCTACGATGTTTAAGGATACTCACTCTTTCATCTCTTCTTGCGATGTATGTCAGAGACGGGTAAGATCAGCAAGCGCCATGAGATCCACAGAACTTCATCCTGGAGGTTGAAGTCTTTGATTGCTGGGGTATTGATTTCATGGGACCTTTCCCTCCATCGCGACAAAACTGATACATCTTGGTCGCAGTTGACTATGTCTCTAAGTGGGTGAGGGCAATTGCTAGTCCTACCAACGATTCTGCCGTAGTCCTTAAGCTGTTTAAGACTATCATCTTTCCACGATTTGGAGTACCCAGAGTTGTCATCAGTGATGGAGTACTCATTTCATCAACAAGATCTTTGAGAAGCTGCTGAGGAAGTATGGTGTACACCACCGCGCGTTGCCACGCCATATCATCCTCAGACCAGTGGACAAGTAGAGGTCTCCAACAGACAGATCAAAGAGATCTTAGAGAAGATATGGTGCTACACGGAAGGATTGGACATTGAAACTAGACGACGCTCTTTGGGCTTACAGAACAACGTTCAGACGCCACTGGGACAACACCATTCCATTTGCTGTATGGAAAGGCATGCATCTTCTTGTCGAGATAGAGCACAAAGCAGCCTGGGCTACAAAATTGCTAATTTCGACATCAAGCCTGCTGCAGAAAGGCGATTGTGTCAGCTGAATGAGTTGGATGAGATCAGACACTCCGCCTATGAGAATTCTAAGCTATACAAGGAGAGGACTAAAGCTTATCATGATAAGAAGATCCTTTCCCGACACTTTGAACCAAATGACCAGGTACTTCTGTATAACTCTCGTTTGCAATTGTTTCTGGAAATTGCGTTCTCGTGTGTCAGTCCCTTCACAATCAAGGAGGTCCGCCCTCATGGAGCTGTAGTGTTGCTGACTGCTGAAGGCAGGAGTTCACTGTCCTTGGACAAAGGGTGAAACACTATTGGACGAAAGCCACCATTCCAGATGGACACATTGTGCCTCTGGCTGAACCACCCGCTGCCTGACTGATCTCCATGTCAAGCTAATGACGTTAAATAAGCGCTTGGTGGGAGGCAACCCACTGGTGAGTCTGTACATAGTCGTTCTTTGATTTATTCGTTTTGTTTTTGTTTTGTGTCGAGTTTTTCACGTGAACCAGGTCCAGACGACGAGGATCGATCGATACCCCTAGGTATCGATCGATACCATTGGTCGAAGAGAGTTGTACCATATGCTGAGCATCGATCGATGCCACTTATGGTATCGATCGATACCAGCCCCAGGTGGTTTTTCTATAAAACCCTCGAGTTCTCACTCTTTCACTCCCTCATTATCATCGCTCGACGCCGCACACCCTTCTCCCCTTCTCCCATCTTTTTCGATTTTTCATCGATTTCTTCCATTCACACTCTATTTTCATCAGATTTTTGCTCACATTATCATTCTCTCATTCACTCCTTCGATCTACCAGGTAATGCACTCGATTTCACCCTTTTAGATGTGTTGGCAAAATCGATTTGGGGTTTCCTTTGTTGTGAAGCTTTGACTCTGTTTCTTGTCAACATTAGCTATAGGTGAATGAAATTGCCACATATAGGATGAGAATGGATAGAATAGGGATGGAGTAGATAGGAATTCGGATTTAGGTGATAGATTGGAATTTGCGTGATCTGTGGATTGAAACATACAAATGTGCCTCGAGCATCGATCGATACCCCTTGGTGTCGATCGATGCCGACCTGTTTTGGTTTTTGCATTTGTCGGAACTGTGCGTTTATACATGCAGCATCGATCGATACCCCATGTATCGATCGATTCCTGCACTCAATGGACGCAGAGCTGCTCTAACTTATGATTTCATTTTAAATTTTTGCAGATGGCTCCTCGCAAGAGAACCCGACAAGACGATGCTTCTAGTCCAACCCTCTACGCAGCAGTTATGATCTCCAGGACGAGGTGGAGGCCTTCCATGACTCACAGTGGCACGCTGGAGTCATTTCAGCCATTCTTACCGGCGATCGCTACCGGTCCTGAAGGGAGGGTTCACTGAGAGCACAGGCGTCAGAGTTCATCGACGCTCACATCAGCAACCTGAGCCTGTACCAGCACGTTCACCGTTCCTTCTGCTCCTGTGCCTGATTCTAGGCCTCCCTGGCCAGCTCGATGGGAAGAGGATCATTCCGCAACGCAATTGGGAAGGTCTCCCAAGGATGAGACAAAGAGTGAGGCCTGCATTTACAGGCCCATAGCTGAGGAGTGGGACGAGTATGACACTCTGTTCTACAACGGAGTGGTTTCGCGTCGTCATCCTACCTACTCGTTTCATCGATCCACACACCATGCGTCGATTGGGCATCGTGTTGATCTTTCTGCCCATGCTGGAGAAGATTTGATTGGCACTCTTTACTCCAGGCAGTATGACCTCTACCTAGACTCGTGGCGTCAGTTCCTTCGCCACAGCTAGGATCTATTACAGAGATGAGGTCCATCGCACTGCTTCAGAGGGCACGTTGACTTTCCTGATCAGAGGAGTTCGTTACAGACTGCCTATTCCTGACCTTTGCGGTATACTACAGGTTCGATCCTCCTCTCAACAGATTGCTCTCCCTTCCCAGTTTTAGGATCTGCAGATCTTTGGCGACACATTGGTCTTGGCGCCTACAGCTCCAAGACCTCCACTCAGATTGACATCCGCCATCCGACTCTGCGCTGCATTGCCAGGATTATCAGCGTCCACCTTATTCTGCAAGATGGAGCGAACAAGCTGAGGATCTCAGAGCTGATGCTGTTTGTTCAAGCAGTTTGGTGACATCATCCTGAGCTCTTTGTGCAGCTCCCCAACCGCGCTCTCACCACCATTGCACTCACCCCTCTCAACTGCACTTCGATCCAGACCCAGAGTGCTTTTGGTCGCTCCTTCTGTTTGTGTCCGCGCACCAAGTCAGCTTCAGTCCGCTCCTGTCGTGCAGCCGAGATACCAGCCGCTGACTCTACTGGGAGTCAGCCTCGCCGTTCATAGCGCGCCAGACATCTGCTCCTGCTCCTTCTTTTCCTCCACCACCAGAGCTACCCATGGAGACAGCTACCTTTCAGAGGTACGTGGTGGAGAGTCTCAGAGCATCTGGTCTGCTGTTTCTCGCTGTCGCTGCATGTCCTCCACAGACGCCGATCCCTCTGCTGCTGGCCCTTCGAACACGGCTACGCATCTCCGAGTCAGATTCTGATGAGGATTCAGACTAGTCTCTGCTTCCATGGTTTCACATTTCCCTTTCTTTTCTTTTCCTTTGTTTTGTTTTCCTTTATGAACTTGTCTAATCTCCTTGTCAGAACTTGTTTTGAACTTATGGCTATATTATCATTCTGTTGCTTCTAACTGTGTTCTCTGATCTGACAGTTACTTCACTAACTTTGGCTTCAGTAGACACTATTTCGAGTTTTAGAATTCGGACACAGACCTTCGGCATCGATCGATACTCCTCAGTATCGATCGATGCCGATCACCTTTCCACGGTATTGTCGACCCTTACCCACAGCCATTTTGTTCTTGTGTTTCATTTTGCTTCCTCTAGCAGATAACACTGGGGACAATGTTGTTTAAGTCTGGGGGAGGTGATTACTGAGTCAGTCCAGTCTTGAGTCTTTTTGAGTCAATTTTTGTTTTATTGAGTCAACTTGTTGCGAGATTATGAACCTTTGCTTGATGACAGTGTCCTGACTTTGTTTTTGAGTAACCAATTGTCACAGATCCAGCCCTAAGATCGACTAATGAAAAATCCAAAGGCTAACTAGTTAACCAGGAAACACCCATGTCTCCAGCAAATTTCTTCTGAATCCTGAGCCAAATTTTGCACTTCACTCCTGAGGTTGGTTTTCATTGAACTTGATTCATCATGCGTATCTGGCAAAGGAACTCATGCGTATCTGGCAAAGGAACTCATGCGTTAAATAATAATGGTAGACCTCTCCCCCGATACATAATGGTGCATAAAAGATGAGATGATTTCCGCCGAGTAGAGGCTAGGGACATTCCCTGTGATCCCATTATTCTACTTGGATAAGGATTGATCACATAAAAGTCTGAAGCGAGGGGTAGGAACATTTCCCGAGACCCCATTATTCGCCTAAGGCTTTTGACACTTTGAGAGGGGAGAACCAGGGATTAGGTGGCTATCACCATCAATACTCGCATCTCGAACCTTGATTTTGTATGCGAAGCTTAAGTTGAAATCAGAAGCATAAAAAAGATAAGTCTGGAGGGAGAGGAAATCGATACCAAAGTGTGAGATCAGAGTGTTTCCTTAGTCATGATATCGCATGAGGAAGAATCTAGAAGGTTCTTGAATATCAACATCAGTGATGAAACGGCAATGAAGGATTTAGTATGATTGATGCTTGGGATAATGAGTGGATAATGGGAAACTGCAACAGCCTAAGGAGAAGTACATGGTGGTCCGATCTGAAACTGTTTAGGTGACAACTGGGAGCTTGGAAAATGGTCATTACTTTGTCTCAAGAAAAGGTGAGTTCCCATGTTTTCAAACCTCTTTCTCTTGTTTGGTTTTCTGTTTGATTGAGGGCAAGCAAGACTAAGTCTGGGGAGTTGATATATCATGGTTTTTACCCGTTTTTAGCCATGATATAAGTCCTTTTTGTTGAGTCTTTTCTCTAGTTTTAGGGTCTTTCAGGTTCTTTTCAAGTTATAGGCGCTATGGAGCTAATTGAGGATTTGAGAAGCTTTTGAGGCAATCTGGAGTTGGAGCCGTTTCGCGAACAAGCTCAGCATCGATCGACACTGAGAAGCATCGATCGACCCTTCAGTTTGGGAGTCCCACGACCAAAAGACCAAGCATCGATCGATACCACTTATGGCATCGGTCGATGCCCGTGATCAGAATGCGTAAAAATCCGAGAATTCGTTCAGAAGCTTTCCTTATTTGTCGAGATAGATTCCAAAACGTTTTAGAACTATATAATTAGGTTTTAGAGCCTCCTTAGAGGACACCTTGATTTCTGGAGAAAGAGTTCTTCTGCAACTGAGTTTTAGAGAAGAATTCTTGAACCTCTTTGTATTTCTACTCTATTGATTTTTATATTATATGATATCTATTCTATTCATTGTGTTTGTTGCATTCACCATGTCTGAGTAGATCCCCTGTTAGGATTATGGTTTACTTATGGGTATTTGATGAATTGTTAGATCTGAATTGATTGTTAGGAAATAATCTATAGAACTTTTCACCTAGACTTGGGTTTAATGCTGATTTTAGCCTCGCGAACTAAAATCTGACTTTAGGTTGTTGATTGGCACGGAAGTGTGATTGATTTACCTGATCTAGTTTGGTGAGCAAAAGCCCTATTCGCAAAGGAATTTGGTTTAGGGATTTTGTGAACAATTGAACTTGAACTTTAATGCTTGCTTAAATTCTATGAATTTGCAAAGGAATTTGAATTCTAGGTTTAAACCGCTATGTCTAAACCTAGAATTCTAAATTTCTTTGCAAATTCTATAAATTCAAACAAGCATTAACGATCAAGTTCAATTGTTCACAAAATCCTAAACCAAATTTCTTTGCAAATAGGTCTTTTGCTCACCAAACACTAGTTCAGGAAACTAATCACACTTTCGTGCCAATTAATCAACCTAACATCATATTCTAGTTCGCGAGGCTAGAATAAGCATTAATCTCAAGTCTAGGTGAAAAGCTCTATGGATATTCCTTAACAAATAAATCAGATCTAATAATTCATCAAACACCTTTTAAACAACCCTAAACCTAACAGAGAATCTACTCAGGCATGGTGAATGAGACAAACATCATGAATAAATTAGATATCATAAATAAAATAGAGTAGAATACAAATAGGGTTCAAGGTTCTTCTCCCAAAAACTCAATTGCAAAAAACTCTATCTCCAGAAAATCAAGTCTGTTTCTGGAGGCTGAAAAACCTAATTATATAGCTAAAACACGTTTTGGAGTCTAATCGAAAAATAAGGAAAACTTCTGCTTTATCTTCGGGTCTTGTTGCACGTTCTGATCACTGGTATCGACCGATACTGTAAATGGTATCGATCGATGCTAGGATCTTTGATCGTGTCTCTCCAAAAGGGATGGTGTCGATCGATGCTTCGCAGGTGTCGATCGATGCGGAGCTCAATACCTCAAACTGTTAAACTCCAGATTGCTTCAAAAGCTTCCAATAATCCAATTTAGCTCCATGTGTGCCTATATCCTGTAAAGAACTTGAAAGCCTCTAAAACAACTGAAAAAGACTCAGAAAAATGACTTATATCATGGTCGAAAGTGGGTAAAAACCATGATATATCAGTGTGTTTACAACTGTGGGTGGACCCCCCCTTAATATCGTGCTAGGGAGATAGAGGAAAAAAAACTTCCAAAAGCGAAGAAATGGAAACATTACAAATCTGCGCCAACTGATTGGTGCAAGGGTGCAACCGATCGGTTCTTCAGGCTTCCCTAACCGATCGGTGCTGATTGTAACCGATTGGTTTACGACTGCGAGCATTTCTTCCTTGGTCCATTTCGAACCCCATTTGATCTTCTTAAAGCATGTTTGATCTCTTTGAAGTCCATTTAAGCTCTAGATCCCTTTTCTTTTTCTTCAAGCCCATTTTCCATAAAAATACAAAAAGACTCAAAACTATCTTGTTCTCGGTTAAAAGATGCAACAATAGTTATAAAAAGACCTAATTAAATCAGTAAAAATAGGGGTTTAGAATCTTTTCTTATCTTCAAGTAAAGATCAATAAAAAATTGAACCCAGAGAAATGGTTAGAAGGATATGAGCTAGGACATACTTACAATGAGCCTTCCTTCCGCGAACTGCATCAAAACTAGTTAGAGAAAAACCTATTCTCATACCATGAACTTGTCAATATCCCATACTCTAAATCCCGAGATTGCAAGGAACTCTCGAAGTTAGTGAACTTAGTCTTTTAACATGCGTACATTCTCACAAAGGGGACATCAAATATGATATGGTCTTGGTAAAGGAAGCATTTAGGGTGACTCAAGTGTTTATGGGTTTATCCTAAAAAAACTAGGATGCAAATCATTATGTATAATCAAAGTGAGACACGGACCAATTGATGCATACATATCCTTTCTTTCACTAAGACTACCTCATTTACCTTAAACCCCAATAAAATCTCAAAAAAAAATACTAAGAAATTCCCTTGACGCTTTTACAATAAAGTTTGACTTTTTCCGTTTCCTACTTTCCTTTTTCCTCATAACTCCATTTTTTATATATGTAAAGGAAGAGTGGAACCGGTTATGTCGTACAAACTCAAGCATCAACAGAACATTCCCAATATTTTCTAGCATTCTCTAAGAAGTTCTAAAAAGCTGTTAATAAGACTAAACCTTCAGAGACTTTCCTAATCATCCCTAAATCCAACGTTTAACATCCCTAGTCCTAGTGAAAGGTTAGCTATGTCAGCCCATATACTCCATAGGTTATGCACATGAATGCACATATGCCGATGATCAAAAGAATGCATGGGGTTTGAACAAAAATGGGTGTTTAGGGTATAAGGTGCGGTACTAGACTAAGGATGAGCCTAGCTATTCCGAGGTAAAAACAAGGTAACTCCGAATATCTATCCATAAGCATGATTACTAATCCCCTAAGTGAGAATTATTAAATCATGTTCAATGTTCTACTAGATGAGGCTAAGTTCAAATCATTCAAGTTTCAAGGTGATAGCGACTTTCCTGGATATTGGGTCTGCTCATGGTTGTTCTAAACTTTTGCTCTACTACTAACAAGATCCTGAATAAGTCGTTGGAAGGCCGTCACAAAGCAAGTTCCTGAAAAAGCTCAATGTCTCCTAAAATTACTAAAAATGACTCAATAAAAAATTTGAAAATTTCAACAAATATATCAAATGGTACATCCATACCCTCCCCAGACTTAAATTACATTGTCCACGTGTAAAAAAGAAAGAAAGAAGGCATGTGAAAATTTTCAAAGAAGCCTAGAAAAAAAAACCTAGAAAAGAATAAAATACATAGGATAAGGGGTTTTGAAAATGAAGTGCCAACCGATCGGTGCAACAGCTGAAACCGATCAGTTTCTAACCTACCCATGACCGAACGATTAAACCTGTAAACCGATCAGTTGGTGAATGCATGGCTCACTCGTCCTGGACTTGCTTTGGTTCCGCTAGGTTGATTTTGAGGAAGGTTTCTCTATCGTAATCAGCAAGATAGGGCTTCTTTGTAGATACATTTTTTTTTTATAAACATTCATACAAAGTTTGTCGAGTTCATGCAGCTGTATAAGGCGCCTCTTTCCTGCTGATTTGAGGTTGAAATTCATTTTTTGTGTTGTCCAAAGTGAATTGTACTCCAGTTTGACGGGAAGGTGATAAAACTTTCCATACACAAGGTTGACTGGCGTCATCCCAATGAAAGTTTTATACACTGTTTGATAAGCCCACAAAGCGTCATCCAGCTTAAGCGACCAATCTTTCCGCGTAGAGTTTATTGGTATTTCCAATATGTTCTTAATCTCACGGTTTGAGATCTCTGCCTGTCCATTCGTCTGAGCATGGTATGATTGTTGCAACCTTGTGGCGTACTCCGTGCTTTTTCAGTAGATGTTTGAGAAGCTTGTTCACAAGTGAGATCCCCCGTCACTAATAACCACTTGAAGTACACCGAATCGCTGGAAAATGATGCTTTCGAATAGCTTGATTATGACCCTCGAATCATTTGTTGGACTTGCTATGGCTTCCACCCATTTTGACACGTAATAAATGGCAAGTAAAATGTAGTCGTTACCTCATGAGCTAAGGAATGGCCCATGAAGTCGATGCACCAACAATAAAAAATTTTGATCTCCAAGATGTAGTTCAATGGCATCTCATTCCTTCGTCCTGTGTTTCCCCTCCATTGGCATGAATTGTAGCATGAAACATAGTCATGAGAATCCCAAAACAATGTCGGCCACCAAAAGCATGCTTGAAGGACCTTCATAGTAGTTTTAAATGAAGAGAAATGTCCAGCGTAGTCTGAACCGTGACAATGAAAGAGTATGCAAGAGACTTTGCTTTCTGCTACGCATTTGCGGTAGAGATTATCAGAGCATCTCTTCTAGAGGTAAGGTTCATCCCAGAAGTAATGTTTGACATCTCTCAGAAACTTCTTCTTTGCATAGCCAGTGAAGTTAGGCAGTTTGATTTTGGCGCATAGATAGTTCGCAAAGTCTGCATACCAAGGGAGTACATCAACAATCTTTACCTCAAACTCTTTATCTAGATATCCATCTATGAAAATGTTGTAAATATTTTCTTTAGGGAGTCTATCATCAATAGGGATTTCCTCTGCAATCTTCATTCGCGAAAGATGTTCTGTGACTCCGTTCCCGAACCCTTTTTTGTCCCTTATTTCCAAATCAAACTCCTTTAATAGGAGAATCCAACGTAGCAACCGTGGTTTGGCTTCTTTTTTGGCCATAAGGTATCAAAGGGCAGCATGATCAGTGTGCATAATCACTTTAGTTCCCACCAAGTAGGACCTAAACCTTTTAAAGGAGAAGAACAACTAGGAGTTCCTTCTCTGTCGTAGCATATTTCGCTTGAGTTTCATCTAAAGTCTGGCTAGCATAGTACAAAACGTGAAGTTTCTTGTCCTTCATTTCCCTTAGAACGGTCCTGACTGCGAATTCACTTGCATCACAAATCACCTCAAAAAGAAAAGTCCTATCCAGAAGTTGAACAATGGGAGCTGTTACGAGGGCTTGTTTAAGCGTGGTGAAAGCTTCGTGGGATGCGTCAGGGGCCTTGCAATCTTTGATAAGTGTTTTATGAACCTTATATAAAACCATGCGTCCCCTAGGAAACCCATAATGTCTTTTAATGTTTTTGGTGGTTGCAGACTTGTCATAACCTTGATCTTTGCCTTGTCGACCTTGATTCCTTGTTCTAAAATCCGGTGGCCTAGGACTATCACATTATTCACCATAAAGTGGAATTTCTCCAAATTGAGAACAAGATTAGAGTCAATGCATCACTGCAAAACGCTGCTCAGATTTGCCAGACACGAATCAAATGAAGAACCATATACCAAAAAATCATCCATAATGACTTCCATGATATCTTCCATCATGTCTGTAAAGATGGACATCATGCACCTCTGGAAAGTGGCGGGGGAATTTCACAAACCAAACGGCATCCTCAAGTAAGAGAAAGTACCATAGGGGCAAGTGAATGTGGTCTTCTCTTCATCCTCAGGATGACATGGTAAGTGGAGTTCGTACCGAGGTATGCATACTTCAATCCTTCTGGAAACAACTTCATGTCCAATATTGGAGCTTTCAGCTCGCTCTAATCAGTCGAGAAACTTTTAGTAAGTGAACGGCAACCGATCATTGAAGAGAGGCGACCGATCAGTTGTGAAGCAGTTCCAAGACCAATTGGTGAAGCATCAGAACCGAACAATGAAGAGTCGTTTATTTTCCTCATCTCATCTTCTTTCGCTTCATCTAGTGAGAGAAAAACGACTTCCTTTGCTATAGGAGCAGAGTCAAGTGTTCATACTATCTTAGTAGTCTCTTCAGCTAGAAATCCAGATTCTGATTCCTTCATGGTCAGATCAATCTCTATGTTATCCTCCATGTAAATTTCCTCTTATATATCAGGGAATATCCTCCAATGTCCTCTAGAAAATCTACCCAAAAGGATTGACCATCGATTTTAGGTGCCTTGACTAGTTTTCCTACTTCGAATTTCATGATTAAGTCACCGAGATGGAGATCGATCTCGCCTTCCTTTACATTGATGACAGCTCCAACTATTGCTAAAAAGGGTCTTCCAAGAATAATTGGATCTTTTGGTTCTTCATCGAGTTGAAGGACTATGATATATGTTTGGATCCAACACTCTCCCACTTGTACTGTAATATTTTCAAGCAATCCTTCGGGGCAACTAATTGATCGATCGGCGCCCAATTGCTTCGACACACACAATGGCATTAGGCTTACACTGGCGCCGAGGTCACATAGACAACGTTCAAACTTTAAATCTCCTATTGAACATGGTAGGGTAAATGGTCATGGATCTCCAACCTTCTTGGGTATCCTATTTTGCAACATTGTGCTACATTCGTGCGTTAGATGCATGAATCCTTCTTCTAACTACATCTAGTTGGATAAGATTTCCTTAATGATTTTCCTCATTGACGGAATCATCTTTATTGCTTCCACGAACATTAGTCTAACTTGCAGCTCCCCAACCTTAGTTTCCATCTTATCAAACTCCTTTTCGCGGACCTTGTTCTTCCTTCGAGAGGGAAATGAATTCTTTGTGCTGGCCGCAACTGTTGCTTGATTATTGTTTCATGTCTCTTCATCTATGTGGATGCTTTGTTTATCAGTTTCGGATTTAATCGCCAACCGATCAGTGGAAAGGTTGACCAATCGATTCCAAGCTCATCAGCCAACCTATCAGTTTTAGTAATGCACCGATCGGGTGCTCGATCTAATTGTTTTCCACTTCTCAATGTGATAGCACTGATGAACTCTTTTCGCGCATTCTCCAAAGGCTCGGTGAGTCCTTTATGTGATTTCTAAAACCGTTCTTCTAAAACCATAACATGTTTTGCTAGAGATTTGATTCTCCCGCTGATGTCTGTGTGCATGCTATCTACCTTTTTGTTTATTTCTTTGGAACTCTTCTCTTGAATTTCCAAAAGATGACGCATCATGATCTCCAGGCCATCTCCTCGAGGGTTGGCTATGCTCGTCCTTTGATAAAGTAGATTTAGAAGTTTTCCGATATTTTTGAAACTACGTTCACCAATGTAGCTGATTTCCTCGTTCTTGTTTTTGTAGACACCATTCCTGTTAATTTTGCTCAACACTTCTCGAAGGCGAGTGTATTTTCTTTTTCTGAAGTTTCAACAGAAGGTCGAGCTTTTCCTTCAACTCTTGGTACTCGATTGCCTCCACACTTTTGATGTCAACCTTCTTGGATCCATTATATTCAGCGCAATGGCTGTTATTGCTCGTGGCTAAATTTTTTATGAGGAGATAGGCCTTTCGAACAGTGTTAATAGCAAAATTATCTTGAATTGTCGTGTCAAGGGCCATTTGGAACTTCTAAAAGACTCCTTGGTAGAAAACATGTAGCAGGGTTTCATGCGGGTAACCATGGTGTGGGCAATCCTTCAAGTATCTTTTAAAGCAATCCCATTCTTCGAAAAATGACTCGTTCTCCGTTTGTGAAAATGTGGTGATCTTGTTCCTCAACTTAGTTGTCTTAGATTTTAGATAGAATTGGTTGATGAATTGGTCCCGGTAATGAGCCCAAGTGGTTATGGAACCTGGCTCTAGAAGTCTCAACCATCTCGATGCCTTATCTTCGAGAGAGAACATGAACAAGGTTTTGAGTTGGTAATCTTGTGGTACGCCATTCGTCGTAGTGGTGCTATAGAGATCGGGTTCTCTGATGAGAGAACGTTGAAGATTGATTGCACTTGTCTCGTCTTTGTCGCAAGGGAGGATGATAGCGGCTCTACCAGCATAGAAATGATTAGGAGCATTGAAATCTCCTAAGGTGGGCTCAGCATCAACACACAAATCGATCGGCTGGTGATGTTGATTGATCAGTTTGTCAATGGCCCCATAACCGATCGGTTGTGGTGGTGTAGCATTCGGTTTGTCAATACATTTATAACCGATCGGTAGTGGTGGACACCAATCAATTGCTGATCATCTCTGAATCCAAAGGTACTTGTGTTTGGTACCTGGAAACGACGCCAAAATCTTGTTGAGTGTAAGTTTTACCCTAAATAAATACTGCAAGTGTACAATACATCGGTGTTGTACTTAGGGATCGGATCCATAAGAACTAAAACGATTACATTATGGATTATAATAATTAAAACTTGGCTAGGAAAATTAATATGATTTTTGTTTTTTAAGAACCTAATATAAACAAAGATAGATAAAGTAGGCAAGGAAATCCTAAGTCAATTCTAAACAAGCAACACACATGCATATGAGAAAGCATTAAAAACCATTGTTGAACTCAATCATAGATATAAACTACTCTAGTCTCCCACTCGTAGGGTAATTGGTCATGGATCTCCAACCTTCTTAGGTATCCTATTTTGCAACATTGTGCTACATTCGTGCGTTAGATGCATGAATCCTTCTTCTAACTCCATCTAGTTGGATAAGATTTCTTTAATGATTTTCCTCATTAACGGAATCATCTTTATTGCTTCCACGAACGTTAGTCTAACTTGCAGCTCCCCAACCTTAGTTTCCATCTTATCAAACTCCTTTTCGCGGACCTTGTTCTTCCTTCGAGAGGGAAAGGAATTCTTTGTGCTGGCCGCGACTGTTGCTTGACTATTGTTTCATGTCTCTTCTTCTATGTGGATGCTTTGTTTATCGGTTTCGGATTTAATCGCCAACCAATCAGTGGAAAGGTTGCACCAATCGATTCCAAGCTCATCAGCCAACCTATCAGTTTTAGTAATGCACTGATCGAGTGCTCGATCTAATTGTTTTCCACTTCTCAATGTGATAGCACTGATGAACTCTTTTCGCGCATTCTCCATAGGCTCGGTGAGTCCTTTATGTGATTTCTAAAACTGTTCTTCTAAAACCATAACGTGTTTTGCTAGAGATTTGATTCTCCCGTTGATGTCCGTGTGCATGCTATCTACCTTTTTGTTTATTTCTTTGGAACTCTTCTCTTGAATTTCCAAAAGATGACGCATCATGATCTCCAGGCCATCTCATCAAGGGTTGGCTATGCTCATCCTTTGATAAAGTAGATTTAGAAGTTTTCCGGGATTTTCGAAACTACGTTCACCAATGTAGCTGATTTCCTCGTTCTTGTTTTCGTTGACACCATTCCTGTTAATTTTGCTCAACACTTCTCGAAGGCGAGTGTAGTTTCTTTTTCTGAAGTTTCAACAGAAGGTCGAGCTTTTCCTTCAACTCTTGGTACTCGATTGCCTCCAAACTTTTGATGTCAACAATCTTGGATCCATTATATTCAGTGCAATGGCTGTTATTGCTCGTGGCTAAATTTTCTATGAGGAGATAGGCCTTTCGAACAGTGTTAATAGCAAAATTACCTTGAATTGTCGTGTCAAGGGCCATTTGGAACTTCTCAAAGACTCTTTGGTAGAAAATGTGTAGCAGGGTTTCATGCGGGTAACCATGGTGTGGGCAATCCTTCAAGTATCTTTTAAAGCGATCCCATTCTTCGAAAAATGACTCGTTCTCAGTTTGTGAAAATGTGGTGTTCTTGTTCCTCAACTTAGTTTGTCTTAGATTTTAGATAGAATTGGTTGATGAATTGGTCCCGGTAATGAGCCCAAGTGGTTATGGAACCTGGCTCTAGAAGTCTCAACCATCTCGATGCCTTATCTTCGAGGGAGAACATGAACAAGGTTTTGAGTTGGTAATCTTGTGGTACGCCCTTCGTCGTAGTGGTGCTATAGAGATCCATCGGGTTCTCTGATGAGAGACCGTTGAAGATTGATTGTTTTACCAATTGTATCATAAAAGGTTCGATGCACTTGTCTTGTCTTTGTCGCAAGGGAGGATGATAGCGGCTCTACCAGCATAGAAATGATTAGGAACATTGAAATCTCCTAAGGTGGGCTCAACATCAACACACAAATCGATCGGCTGGTGATGTTGATTGATCAGTTTGTCAATGGCCCCATAGGCGATCGGTTGTGGTGGTGTAGCATTCGGTTTGTCAATACATTCATAACCGATCGGTAGAGGTGGACACCGATCAGTTGCTGATCATCTCTGAATCCAAAGGTACTTGTGTTTGGTCCCTGGAAACCTGGAAATGACGTCAAAATCTTGTTGAGTGTAAGTTTTACCCCAAATAAATACTGCAAGTGTACAATACACCAGTGTTGTACTTAGGGATCAGATCCATAAGAACTAAAACGATTACATTATGGATTATAATAATCAAAACTTGGCTAGGAAAATTAATATGATTTTTGTTTTTTAACAACCTAATATAAACAAAGATAGATAAAGTAGGCAAGGAAATCTTAAGTCAATTCTAAACAAGCAACACACATGCATATGAGAAAGCATTAAAAACTATTGTTGAACTCAATCATAGATATAAACTACCCTAGTCTCACACTAATAGTAACTAAGCTAAGATCCCTAGCAAAAACTATCATTTATTATTAAAATTCAAAGCAAGGATTAATGAACAAGATCAATCTGTTCACAAAGGTTCCTAGCAACTATCGTTGTCTTCGGATCATCTCCTCACCTAGGCTACAATCAAACATTCTATTGCAACTGTCGTTGTCGAAATATCTACACGCATGTTCATACTGTCATCTAGAACAAGCATTAATAACATCCTAGGCGAAGAATCAAAACATCAATCAATCGCAATATGAACATGCACATAAACTTATCTACAGAAACCCTAAAACCTAATAGAAAATTATTTAAGCATAGCAGAGATTTAGCAACACGACTATGAAGAACTCAAAAGCATATTGCTAATCTACTACATGACTATAAACAAAACTCTAAAAGGAACAATATATATATATATATCAAGGGAAAAGCATTTACATGGATTTTATTGCTCTTAGGCTTGGTGTGTTTACAGCTGAGGGTCCATCTCCCTTTATATAGGCCTAGGGAGATAGAGAAAAATGTAAAACTTCCAAAAGCGAAGAAATGGAAACATTACTAATCTGCGCCAACCGATCGGTTCTTCAGGTTTTGCCAAACAATCGGTGCTGATTGTAACCGATCGATTCGCGACTACAAGCATTGCTTCCTTCTGGTCCATTTTGATGCCCATTTGATCTTCTTGAACATTGTTTGATCTCTTTGAAGTCCATTTAAGCTCTAGATTCCTTTTCTTTGTCTTCAAACCCATTTCCCATAAAAATACAAAAAGACTCAAAACTATCTTGTTCTCGGTAAACGTGCAAAAAACAATTATAAAAGAACCTAATAAAATCAGTAAAAATAGGGGTTAACATTTATCCAGCTTGAGGAACCTTGGTTGGGTGTAAAGTGAAAGGGAAACAAGCGTGTAACGTGTGTGAAAAGGATACACCCTTTAGGTGGTTTAAATTTAGTCGAAAGCATGTTTATTTGGGCAACTGAAATAGGCTCATACCTGGGCATCCTTACAAAAGAGGAAAAAATGGTTTGATAACACTAAGGAGGAAGGGAGTGCAACTAGAATTAAAAGTGGAGCAGAAATATTTGGCATACTTAATGATTAAAGAAATGAGTTTGGAAAACCTTTAGCGAGAAAAAAAAGCAACGGAAAAAGGATAATTTGCAAACTACCAAGCTAGCATTCCTTCAGGCTAGAGATGCACATGTGCAGAAGCTTAAAGCAAAACAAGCAGAATTGACCAGCATAGTTGAAAATTTGTAAAATGTAGTTCGTGACTTGGCTAAAGGGAAGAAGGTTAGTTAATTTTAACTCATGTGCGTGATGATGCCAATATGTATGTCTTTATTGATTCACTTTCTTCTTGTATGAATAACGTGATGATGTTTCTATATCGGAGGCTAGTAACGGTAGCAAAGTAGTAACTAGGTGTCAACTACTGAAATGGTACTCAATGGATGATGTTGATATCAGGGAAGGAGAGTTGCTCGTCTGAACCTATGTACAAGGTTGGTCGTATTTCCACTTGGTCCTAATGCAGCAACTGTCATTATCATATTTGTATCAAAGGAAGATGCATATATCTTGAGGCTAACCACAATGGTTGTATAACTTGGCCAAGTTGTGGGTACCAAAATTGCATGGCCAGGTGATAAAATCTTTTTGAATTGTGATATGAAATCCCCAACTGAAAATCATATAGTTGGTTCATCAGTAATGTTTATGCATGATATATTCTAATATCATTATGAACTTGTAGAAATTTATGTATGATATATTCTAATACAACGTTTATATTTATGAATGACTTAGGCATCACTTGATATAATCATTATCTATGATTGGAATTTGAAGGATGTAATAGTTTTTGAGGGTCGTTTGTGTTCAACTGATCCAAAAGAACTAGCCAACAATATTCATCTCGGTCCCAATGCTGCAGTTGTAAAGGTTGAGAAGGTGGTTCAAGAAGACACTTATTTGCGCAGACCAAGTAGTGAAATCTTCTTGATGGAAAATGCACTTAATGAGTTTATTGCATGGCCAACTCAGAAGATACAGCAAAGTAATATACCTCCAAAAAGATCATCACCAAAAGCTTCATCACCTGGTGAACTTCATCAAAACTTGTCAAAGCAAAACCTACTTTATGTACTTAACCATGAACTTGTCAATATCCCATACTCTGAATCCCGAGGTCTTAAAGAACTCTCGAAGTCAATAAACTTAGCCGTGTAACATGCGCTCATTTTCACAGAGGGGATATCGAACATGCTAGGGTCTTAGTAAAGGAAGCATTTAGGGTGACTCAAGTGTTTATAATTTTATCCTAAAAATCTAGGATGCAAATCAATATGCATAATCACAGTGAGACATAGACCCATTAATGCATACATAACCTTCCTTTCACTAAGACTACCTCATTTTCCTTGAAACCCGACCATATCCTAGAGAAAACACTAAGAAATTCTTTTGATGCTTCTGGTTCCTACTTCAATTTTTTTTTCTTAAAACGGAACGGTTGAACCGGTTATGTTATACGAACTTAAGAATCATAACAAATTTCTAAACATTTTGTAACATTCTTTAACAAGTCCTTGAATTCTGTCAACGAGACTAAACATATAGAGACTTTTTCTAATCACCCCAAAATCTTATGTCTAACATCCCTAATCCTAGTGAGAGGTTAGCTATGTCGGTCCGTATACTCCTCTCGGTGACAACTTCTTCTTTCTCTGGTTTGGAAACCTCTCTGGTCGCATGTGAACCCAGACCCAATCTTCGGGATTGAAGATGAGCTCCTTGCGTCCTCTGTCTGCAGACTCCTTGTACTTAGCTGTCTTCTGCTCAATGTTGTCTTTCACTTTCTGGTGCAGCTTCTTAATGATCTATGCCTTGACTTCTCCATCCTGGTTTGTAACGTCTAATGGTGGCAATGGAACAAGGTCTAAAGGCGTATCTGGCTTAAAACCATAAAAAATCTCAAAAGGAGACAAGCTTGGTAGCAGAGTGGTTAGCGTGATTATAAGCAAATTCAACAAAAGGATACGTCTAACCAGTTCGAAGTTCTTTACCAACCGTGGCTCTCAATAGAGTCGAGAGTGTTCTGTTGACTACCTCTGTTTGTCCATCTGTCTGAGGATGGCACGTCGTGGAGAATAGCAGTTTGGTGCCCAGTTTCCTCCAAAGAACTCTCCAGAATGACTTAGAAACTTTGTATCGCGGTCTCAAAACTATGGTTCTTGGAATCCATGGAGTCGAACTACTTCTCTGAAGAAGAGGCTTGCTGTTTGAGTGGCGTCATTAGTCTTGAACAGGGAATGAAGTGCGCCATCTTTTGAAAACCTGTCCACTACAACAAAAATAGAATCCTTTCCTCGGATTTTGGGTAAGCCTAAAACGAAATCCATGCTAATATCTACCCAAGGCATAGTAGAATAGGAGAGGCATGTATAAACCATGTGGATGTGACCTGGATTTAGCTTTCAGACATGTCACACAACTTAGCACAAATCGCTCCACATCCTTCTTAAGGTGGGCCAGAAGAAATGCTCACGAGTACACTTAGAGTTATTTTATCAACTCCAAAGTGTCCCATAAGTCCACCTCCATGTGCCTCCTTGATTAGCAAATCTCGCAAGATCCCTGCGAAATGCACAAATGTTTCTCTCTAAACAGATAATCATTGTGGATATAGTAAGAACCTGTGGGGTGTTTGGGTGCATTTCTGATAGATGAAGCTAAGTCTGGATCTTTCTTTGTAGGCGTCCTTCATGGTGCTCGAATCCTAGAACCTTAGCCTCCATTGTCGAGATCAGTAGATGCCTCCTAGATAGCGCATCTGCTACTACATCGTCTGCCCTTCTTGTACTTAATGATATTGAAACGATTCCACATACTCCATCCACTTGCATGGCGTTTCTTGAGTGTAGCCTGACCTCTTAAATACTTCAATGTCTCATGATCAGTGTGGATGACAAACTCCTTTGACAATAGATAGTGCTGCCACGTTTCAACGTTATGACCAAGGCGTACCGCTCCTTGTCGTTAGGTTGGTAGTTCAGGCTAGTCCACTTAGTTTCTCGCTGAAGTAAGCTACTGGACGTCCTCCTTAAGTGAGTACAGCTCCAATACATAGTCCTGAAGCATCACATTCAACTCAAAAGTTTTGTCAAAGTTAGGCAAAAACTAAAACATGTGCATTTGTTAAAAGAGTTTTAAGGCTGTTGAAAGCTCTTCCTGGGCTGGTCCCCATTTTGTAGCAATGTCCTTCTTGATCACGGTTGTGAGAGGGCAGCTACTGTGCTGAAGTCTTTAAAAAATTGCCTATTGATATATCATGGTTTTTACCCGTTATTAGCCAAGATATAAGTCTTTTTGTGAGTCTTTTCTCTAGTTTTAGAGTCTCTCAGGTTCTTTTCAAGATATAGGCGCTATGGAGCTAATTGAGAATTTGAGAAGCTTTGAGGCAATCTGAGTTGAAGCCGTTCAAGAACAAGCTCAGCATCGATCGACACTGAGGAGCATCGATCGACACCTTCAGTTTGGGAGTTCCACGACCTAAAGACCAAGCATCGATCGATACTATTATAGCATCGATCGATGCCGGGTGACCAGAACGTGGTAACAAGTCCGAATTTATTCAGAAGCTTCCTTATCTTTCAGAGAGGATTCCAAAACGTTTTGGAAAACAATATAATTAGTTTTGAACCTCAGTAGAAGGTATCGGATTGTATTGAGTTTACCTGTGATTTCTGGAGAGAGAGTTCTCGACAATCGAGTATTTTTGGAGAAGAATTCTTGAACCTTTTGTTATTCTTATTTAATATAATATGATATCTATTCTATTCATTGTGTTTGTTGCATTCACATGTCTGAGTAGATCCCTGTTAGATTTGGGTTAGTAAAGGGTAATTGATGGATTGTTAGATCTGAATTGATTGTAGGGAATATTCTTTAGAGCTTTTCACCTAGACTTGAGTTTAATGCTGATTTTAGCCTCGCGAACTAAAATCTGATCTTAGGTTGTTAATTGCACGGAAGTGTGATTGATTTGCCTGATCTAGTGTTTGGTGAGCAAAAGCCTATTCGCAAAGGAATTTGGTTAGGATTTTGTGAACATTGAACTTGAACTTTAATGCTTGTTTAATTCTATGAATTTGCAAAGGAATTTTGAATTCTAGTTAGACATAGATAGTTTCGCAACGACAGTTGGTTACTTTACATCTGTGTTTCGAGTTTGAAACGGAGTTTAATCTATTCCTGACAATTGATTTGATTTGATAATCCTGATTTTACTCCAAGTTTCCCTAAGCCTAGCTTTCCTCCATTGATTGACATCCTTGACTACTTGCTTTTGTTATTCCTTAATTCCATCTATTCTGCTTAGCTTAGTTCTCATTCCTGAATCTTATTGAGTGTTATCTTGAGTCTTGTGGTTCGACCCCTAAATTACCATAGCACTGCTTAGATACTTAGGTATTAGTTTTGAGCATATCACCTATAGAAGCTTGCTAGTCGTGGAAGCTCCTCACGTGGCCTATGCTGGTTTGGTGTAGTATATGATCCTTTGACAACAACAAGGAAGGAGAGCTTAACCTGACAAGAAACATGAAGCCAATGAAGGATTTTGGCAACCAAGGAGCTAAGAATTTCAAAGGATCAAAGAAGGCATTGGCGTGACACCAATCCAAGAGTATCAACAAATAGGATTAGTTGAATGGGTACTCTTTTCCCTGTCCATGTTTTTATCCCATGGGTTTTTTCATGGATAGTTTTATGAGGCTTATGCAAACACTTCCCCATTGTCCATTTTTGTGATCAACCATCCAGCCATGAAGCCCAACACAAGAAATTTCGACCACAGCACTTCAAGAGTCATTTTCAAAGTAAAAAGAAGCCTAAGAGACATTCAAACTTGTTTAAATTCCTAGTCAATTTTATTTTGCGAAACTGCCTTTTTCACATTTCTCTCTTTATAAACTCATGTATGATCTATGATCAAGGATCCAGACTTTTAATCAAAAACCTTTTCTGAATCTTAGATCTTGTTGATGAGTAATATCAACAAACTTTCGATTCTTTTGGTGATAATATCCTGAGATCGATTGAGAAATATCAAGGCCTTCCGCAACCCTTGTGAGACTTCTTGATCCACAACCTTAAGCAATCTCGTTGCTTGCAAAGCCTACCAAAACCATACCTAAACCGTAGAGTGATTCCTTGGGAGATCGTATCAAGTGGTATTCATAGTGCCACTCCACAATCTGGTTATATCGTTCCATCTTTCTCTTGTTCTTATTTCATTTTCTTTTTTTATGTGTCTGTTTATCTTGCTTGAGTTCTTCACGAGTTATTGAATATTTTGAGCATATAACTGAATCAAACCTGTTCTTAAGATCTGTTAGAACTAGGAAATCCAAGCAAATCGTTTCCAAAAGTTGTTTAGGTTTGCATTTCTTTATTTTCAAACCCGTATTTCAAGGGTCTAGAAAAATCGAATATGTCTGTTCACTTGCTCGAATTTCATAATAATTGGTGATAAAAAAATTGCGAAATCAACTGCTGTGAAACTAGGACGCATGTCTAGTATTTTTTACAATTGTTTCCGTAATTTTTGAGCGTGATTTGATATTTTATTCCTGTTCATCAAGTATAAACAGTCATTTCGGTTCTAGTTGATTATTCTTGATTTATCCTTCAATCTTGCATACTCTCACTAGTTGTTTGATCTTTTTTGAGATACAATATGTCAGACGAAGAAATGTAAGCTGAGATCCCGCGTCTAGACGTCAACGTGAGGCAGCTATGAACCAAAAGTCGACGACATCACTCAACTTCTACATGAGATGCGTGACCGTATGACTGCTCTTGAAGTACGCAACACCTGGAAGACAGAGAGACAATAAGAAATCAATACGGGTCGATGATTAGGTCTGATCAGAGCGTTGGTCGAAGAAGTTACCACGCACCGCAAGAAATCAAAGAAATCGGCCAAGGCTATTACGATGCAAACGACAATCCGTTTTACAACCGTGGAGCTCATTCGGAGAAAATCAACCGAGATACCCACCGGCCAGGAGAATAAATGATCATGACTTAGGAGGATTGAAGTTACGAATTCCGCCGTTCTACGGAAAGAATGACCCGACGCCTTCCTCGAATGGAAAAGAAGTAGAATTGTTGAGTATTCGATTGCCAAAACTTTCCCACACAAAAGAAAATGAGATTGGCTCTACTGATTTTTGTGACTATGCCATTGATTGTGTGGATCAGCTTTGTGACAAATCGGAGCCAACCGAGAGAATCCCGTTGAACGTGGGAAAAAATGATCTACCTAATCGAAGACGATTTGTCCATCTCACTACAAACGCAGAGCTTCACCAACGCTTGAGAGGAACTATCTCAAGGATAGAGGAGTGGAAGACTACTTCCAAGAAATGGAAAAACTAATGCTGAAGGGAAACGTAGACGAGACAAGTGACGCCACCATGGCAAGGTTTCTAAGCTGGTATGAACCGCGAGCTACAAGACCGTATGGAGATGCAATCATTATGCCACCATAGAGAGATGTACATAAAGCGATTATGGTGAAAACAGATTAAAGAAAAAGTGTCTCTTCTCGGCCTTCTCACACGGTGCTGAACAGTTCCTAAACGATGAATCTCAATATCTAATACCCTAAAGTAATCAAAGCAGTCGCTATAGTATTCAAGAGTCAATGCCACAAGGACTCAAAGATTCATCCAAATATCAGAATTGATTAAGCTAGCAGAATAGGATGTAATTAATAAATAACAAGAGACAAATAAATCGAGGAAGTAAATCATGAGAAATAACGCATAGATCTTTAGGGAAACTTTTGCAGGCAAATCAGTAATTATCAAATCAAATCAATGTCAATAAATTAAGCCGCTATTCAAACTTGAATCACAGATTAAAAGTAAACCAATTTGTCGTTGCGAAAAACTATCTATGCCTAAACCAGAATCCAAATTTCTTTGCAAATTCTATGAATTTAGACAAGCATTAACGTTTCAAGTTCAATTGTTCCAACAAAGTCCTAAACCAATTTCTCTTGCGAATAGGGCTTTATGCTCACCAAACACTAGATCAGCAATCAATCCACAACTTTTTTCGGCCCAATACAGAACAACCTAAATCATCAGAATTCTAGTTCGCGAGCTAGAATAGCATTTAATCTCAAGTCTAGGGTGAAAAGCTCTACAGATTTATTCCCTACCAATCAATCCAGAATCTATAATAATCATCAAATACCTTCAACAACCCTAACCATGCCTAACAGGGATCTACTCAGACATGTGAAACAATTAAACATCTATGAATAGATAAGATATCATATAAAACAATGAAAAATAGAGTAAGGAATACAAAGAGGTCAAGAGTTCTCTCTCCAAAGACTCAATTGCAGAAAAACTTCTCTTCCAAATCTACACCGGATCTCCTCTAAGGAAGCTCTAAAACCTAATATATTTGTTACAAAACTTTTGAGTCTATCTCAAAAAAATAAGGGAAAACTTCTGTAATGATCTTCAGGTTTTTGTTTCGCGTTCTTGGTTACTAGCATCGACCGATACTATAAGTGTGTACTGCATCGAATGCTGGTCCTTTGGCTTTGGAAACTTCTCAAACGAATTGTTTTCGATCGAGTCTTCTCAGTTCGATCGATGCTGAGCTTGTTCTCCGGACGGCTTCAACTCTAGTTATTGTGCTTCAAAAGCTTCCAAATCCTCCCATTAGCTCCATATGCGCTTGTAGCTGAAAAGAACCTTCAAAAGACATCTAAAACTAAAGAAAAAGACTCAACAAAAGGACTTTATCATATGCAAAACGGGTAAAAACCATGATATATGCAACTCCCCAGACTTAGTCTCTTTGCTTGCCTTCAAGCAAACATAAAACTAAACAGAGGAAAGAGGTTTTGAAAACATGGAGACTCTACTCTTATTTTCTTGAGACATAGTAATCGACCATTTTCTCAAGCCTCCTCAGTTGTCACCTAAACAGTTCAGATCGGACCACACCAGTGTACTTCTCCTTAGGCTGTTGCCAGTTTCCCATTATCCACTCATTATCCACTCATTATCTCACAGCAATCAACATTTACTAGATCCCTCATTGCCGTTTCATTCACTGAATGTTATATTCCAAAACCTTCACATTCATTCTCACGATACATGACTAAGAACCACTCAGATTTTTAGCACTACTTTGTATTGGATTCCTTCCCCCAGTATATTCTATGAATTTTATTTGCAATTGAGAATTAAGCCTATTGCATATCACAAATCAGGTAGACGTGAGAAGAGAAGGTGCACTTGCCACCAATGCCCACGGTTCTTTCTCCCACTTCAAAGAGTCATAATAGATCGACGTGAATATATGGGTGCTCAGGAAAATGTTCCTACCTCACGCTTAATATATACTATCTGTCTGAAGTGCGAGAGTCCTTATCTCTCGCAAGTTTAGCGAACAATGGATGATCACTAGGAATTATACTCTACTCTACTCGGCGAAACTTTTCACATTTCCTATCCGCATTTATGTATCGTTATTGTAGTGCGGAAGGATACCTATTTACTCATATCGCTTCTATCCAAACGACGCACTGCGAGTATCCATTTAGAGCCAGTTCGTATATATGATGAATTGCCTATAGTAGCAGTGATATAAACCTCGGGTTGAAGTAGCAAAATTGGCTTCAGCATTCACGATGAATTTGACTGGAGACTTGGTCGTAGTTCGATGTCACTGGTACTTGGATTTCATAGTGTCTTGCTGGCTTGACAATGGTTACTCGAAATAATCAAAGTCCAGGAATCACTGACATAAGCAAAGGTTCATAATCTCCAACAACGTTGACTCAATCAAACACAGAAAATTTATAAAAAAAACTCAAAAACTGGACTGACTCTAAAGAAAAATCGAAACACAATGTCCAGAATCACCTCCCCCAGACTTAAACAAAACACTGTCCCCAGTTGTTTCTAGCCTAGAGAGAAGACAAAGAAAGCTTACAGGAACAAAAGAGTAAGTGCGACAACTACCATGGAAAGCGTAATGAACGATCGAGTACTGAGAAGGTATCGATCGATCGCCAAGGTCTGGTCGGATATCTGAAACTCGAGATAGTGTCTTACTGACGCTAAAATAACTTATGAAGTATAACTGTCAGATCAGAGAAACACAGTTTAAACAGCACAGAATCTAAATTATAAGCCATATAGTTCGCAACAAGTACTAAACAATGAGATTCAGACAAGTGTCAGAAAAGAAAGCAAAACCATAGAAAGGAAAGAAAGGGAAAGTGAAACCAGGAACAGAGACTAGTCAAATCCCTCATCAGAATCGTGACTCAGAACACGTTAGCGGGTCGAAGGCCAGCAGCACAAGGTGACTCGGTCAAGTGGACGACATGCATCAGTCTCGGCAGCGAGGAACAGCAGACCAGATGCTCTCGAAGACTCTCCACACGTACACTCTGAAAGTAGATTGTCGTCGCATAGGTGAACCTTGGTGGAAGGAAATATAGGAGAGTCAAATGGTCTGGACGCCTGGTGAACAGGCTGAGGCGACTCGCATCAAGAGTCAGTGCTGGTGTTCGGCGCCAGCGACAGGAGGGACAGAAGCTGGGCATGCGTGAACGGACACGACAGAAGGGGCACCGAAGCAAACTCCGGGTGTGATCGAAATGCAGCCTAGAAGTGAGTGCCAATGGGAGTGAGAGCGGTGGCGGGGAGCATGCAAAAAGAGCCTCTCCATTCTGTTGTAGGCATGCACCATGCGCGAGTGGCCTTCAACCAACGCATATGCTGCATGTGCTGTCTCATCATTATGTCGGAGGCGATGTAGTCACTATCCGAGCATGCTGCGTGCACGATGCCACAAAGTGCTCGAAGATATGGGGTGAGAAGGCTGCCACCTGACTCCGTCTTTCTGCGCTTGGGGCATAGGTTGCGGCAGAGAAAAGGCTTGGTCTTCAGCGAGACCAAGTGGTTGTGCAAACATGGCGCTCAATTGTGAACCTCGATGTTGTAACCTGCGGGCCACTCTTAAACCTAGTCCTCAGGAATTATGTCAACCAAACTGCCTTGTATAATCAACATTCAGCTCTGGATATCCTCACTGATCGTCGGCTCCATCTTGCAGAGGAGAGTGGGTGACTTAGAATCTGGAGCAATCAGCGGGCAGAGTCGTACGGTTGGCGGATATCCAATCTGAGTAGAGGTCTTGGACTGTGAGCGCCAAGCACAATGTGTCGCCAAAACGTTCTGCCAGATACCTGGAAACTGAGAAGGGAGAGCAGATCTTGCTCAGGGAAGGATCAAACCCGTACGATGATCGCAGAGTGTCAGGAGATAGGCATGCCTGTACGCGAACCCCTCGATGCAGAGAAAGTAACGTGCCTCTGAAGCGGATGCGGTGGACGCTGCGTCTCAAGTAATACCACTCGAGCTGTGGCCGAGGAACTGACGCACGAGTCTGGGTAGAGATCATTACTGCCGTGAGTATAAGAGTCCCAATCTCCAATCTTTGTCAGCTTGGTAGAAGAGATTCAAGGTTATGCCTAGACGAACGCATGCGTAATGAGGATCGACGAAATGTGTAGGCAGGATGACAACGCGTTAGCCACTCGTTGTAGAACAGAGTGTTGCGGGATAGTCATCACTCCTCAGCTATGGCCTGTAAACGCAAGCCTCACCTCAGTACATCCTTGGGCAACTACTTCCAAAACGCGCGGGAACGAATCCTCTTCCCCTCTAACTAGGCCAAGAGAGGCACCTAGCAACTTGGGGCAGGAGTAGAAGGAGATGGTGAACGTCGTGAGTGCAGGCCTTATGTTTGCTATATGTGTAGCGTCGAATGGAAACTCTGACCGGCCAGTATTCCTCATCGTGAAAACCTTCCCTTTAAGGACCTTGTTAGCTGTTATCGCCAGTAGAATGGCTGTTGGATGACTCGCAGCGTTGCCACGTGAATTCATGGAATGCCTCCACCTCGTCCTTGAAAGATCCATAATTGCTGCCGTGGAGGGTTGCGAAGTGGACAGCGTCATCCGTCATTGTCCTCTTACGGGGAGCCATCTGGAGAAAAATTTCAAAATGAAAACAGAAGTTAGGGATAGCCTTCATACGTTCAAGTAAGTTCAGGGCATCGATCGATACCAAGGGGATCGATCGATGCTTGAAGTATAGCGCACATCAGTCCCGACAGTATGACATTCGCCAAAAACCATTATGTTACAGGTCGGTTATCGATCGTACCAAGGTGGTATCGACGAGCTCGATACAACAAATCGCGAATTTCATTCCACAGATCACCCATTTCCCAATCATCACCCTAAATTCGAATTCCTAAGTCTACTTCCATCCCTATTATATCCATTCTCATTCCTAATATGGCACATTCCATTCACCTATAGTAATGATTGACAAGGAAACAGAGCCAAAACTTCCAAACAAAGGAAACCCCAAATCGATTCTGCCAACACATCTAAAAGACGGTGAAATCGAGATGCATTACCTAGTAGATCGAAGATATGAATGATGAGAATGATAACTGTGGTCAAAAATCTGAGGGAATAGAGCTTGCAATCGAAGAAATTGATGAAATATCTGAAAAAAGATGTGAGAGTTGGGAGAGAAAACCAAAGAGCGATATACGAAGCGATAATGAGGAAGTTGTGATGAAAACCCTGAGGGTTTTATAGAAAAAAACCTACCTGGCAGCTGAGTATCGATCAAGTAAGTGGTATCGATCGATGCTTAGCGTACGACATAACTCCCTTTAGGGCTAATGGTATCGATCGATACCAAGGGGGTATCGATCGATTATAGTTTCCACATATGCTCGTCGTCTAGACCGTGGTTCCACGTGAAAAACACAACACACAAAAACAAAACCAACAAATCAAAATAAAGGACTATGTACAGACTCACCAGTGGTTGCCTTCACCAAGCGCTTGTTTAAATTCATTAGCTGTATCATTGGAGAGACAATCAGCAAGCGGGTGGCCACGCCAGAGGTCACAATGTGTGCCTCTGGAATGGTGGCTTTCGCCCAATTAGTGTTTCATCCTCTGTCCATTGACATGTTGAACTCCTTCCCTTTCAGCACTCAGCAACACATACAGCACCCATGGGAAGGGCTGACTTCCTTGATTCGTGAAAGGACCTGACCAACGAGAACGCAAGTTATCCCAGGAAAACAATTTGAAATGAAGAGTTGTACGAAGATACCTTGGTCATTTGGTTCAAAGTGTCGCGGAATATGGATCTTCTTTGTCATGAATAAGCCTTGCGTTGTTTCCTTGTTTACAGCTTTGGAATTCTCATAGGCGGAGTTGTCTGATCTCATTCCAACTCGTCTCAACTGAACCAATCGCCCTTGACTCTATGTTTTGCCGCAGATTGATGGTCGAAATCAGCAGTTTGTAGCCCAGGCTGCTTTGTGCTCAATCTCAAACAGAAGATGGCATGCCTTTTCCATACAGAAAATGGAATGGTGTCGATACCGGTGGCATCTTGAACGCTGTTACTTAGGCCACAAAGAGCGTCGTCGAGTTTCAGCGCCCAGTCTTTACCGTTGTAGCACCAACTGTCTTCTCCAGGATCCTCTTTAGATCTGTCTGTTGGAGAACCTCGTACCTGTCCACTGGTCTGAGATGATATATGGCGTTGCAACCGCGTGGTGTATTACGCCCATACTTCCTCAGCAGCTTCTCAAAGATCTTGTTGATGAACGTGAGTACCACCCATCACTGATTGACAACTCTAGCACTCCAAATCGTTGGAAAAAAAATGATAGTCTAAGAGCTTCAGGACCACGGCAGAATCGTTGTAGGATCTAGCAATTGCGCCCTACCCACTTAGGCATGTAGTCGACGCGACTAAGATGTAGCGGTTACCTGTTGCTTGATGGAGGAAAATGGTCCCATGAAGTCAATACCCAGCAATCAAAGGATCCTCTAACCTCCAGGATGAAGTTCTTGTGGCATCTCATTGACGGCTTGCGGATTTCCTTGTCTCTGACATACATCACAGTGCTGGAAACGAAATGTGCAGCATCCTATAAACATCGTGGGCCAACCAGGAGAGAACCGCTTGAAGCAACCTTAGCAGACCGTCTTGAATGTAGCAAAGCATGTCCAGCATATTCAGAACCCTGGCACGTGAAACAGGATTTTCCGGCCACCTCAGACGACCGCTATACATCTTCTTGTAAATCCCATCAGAACCAGTCTTGTACAAAATATGGCTTCATCCCAAGAAAGTTAGCGTCTGACATCTCTCATGAACTTTTCTATCACATATTTCTTTAGGTGTTTTGGGTTCTAGATCTAGCAGGCAAGAATTGGCGATGTCGGCATACCAAGTGTTCAGCAGGAGAAGTTGATCGCAAAGATTCGTTCAAATTCAGCAGTTGATCTGATAGAGGAATCGGCGATGGAAGGTCTCTGGGTATCGATTCGATTACAATGCAGGGTATCGCATCGATGCTGTAGTCGTGGACTGAAGGCAACCACGCGTGAGGGTATCGATCGATACTCCCATTGTATCGATCGTCTATTGCTCGTCTTCTTTCACTGACAGGAACTCAAAGTTAGAACCAGTCTCAACGAAGTATTATCTTCTCCTCAGGCAAAAATCATCAATGCGGAACCTCTTCACTGATCCTCATACGCGATGAGATGATATGCAACGCCATTCTATACCCTTTCTTGTCCCTGATCTCTATGTCAAAAACCTTGGAGCAATAAAAAAACCATCGAACATAATCCGATGGTTCATATCCATATTCTGCAGCAGATATCGAAAGCGCATGGGTCAGTCGTGCACAATCACCTTACTTCCTATTCAGATAGGATCAAAACTTCTCAAAGGGAATTACAACAGCAAGCAATTTTCTCTTCTCAGTGTTGTTGTTTGTAGTTCTTCTTGTGGCGTCATCCAGCGCTCCTGCTGCATAATAAGATCACACTGGAGCTTCTTGCCTTTCCTCTTCCCAAAATAGATCAACTTCATAGTTCACTTGCATCACACATGACCAAAAGGAAGGCTCCAATCTGGTTGGTTGCACATAGGAGCAAGAAACCCAACGCCTCTTAATCAATTCGAAATGCAGCAAACACTCGGTGTAAACAACATGGACATCTTTGCAGTAAGCCGGGCGGGCTAGCTTGGAGAAATCCTAGAAATGAACCTGCGATAGAACCAGCATGGCCAAGGAAACTCCGAATATCCTTCACTGATGTAGGGCGGCTAGAGGCTTGTCATTTGACCTGAATTCTCGCCTATTTCAACCTCAATCCCAGCTTTAGAGACCTTATGTCCCAGAACGATGCCGTCTTGGAACCATAAAGTTGGCCACTTCTCCCAGTTCAGAACTAGATGCTTCTCCTTCACAACGCTGAAAGTACCTTGCACAGATTATCCAGGCATCCACTTAAACGAAGACCCATAGAACAGAAAAGTCATCCATGAACAACCTCCATGGAACTCCCGATCATATTCTGAGTAAGATGGACATCATGCACTCTCTGAAAATATAGCTGGAGCATTGCACAACCCAAATGGCATCCTCCTGTAGGCAAAGGTGCCCTATTAGGGGAACAACGTGAAAGTCGTCTTCTCCTGATCATCTGGATGTATTCGGGATCTGGAAAAAGCTAGTTAGCCCATCCAAGATAGCAAAGAAGGAGACTAGCAGCTCTCTCTAGCATCTGAATCAATTGAAGCGGCAATGGGAAGTGATCTTTCCTTGTCGCAGCGTTCAGCTTCCTGTAATCGCATGCACATTTCGATGCCCCAGGTTGATTGTTCTTGTCGAACCAGCTCATCGTTCTCATTCTTAACCAGTGTGAAGCCTCTCTTAGGAACAACGTGAACCGGACTGACCCAACTGCCTGTCAGAAATAGCATAGATACTCCTGCTTCCAGCAGTTTTCAAGATCTCTTTCTTAAACCACTTCCTAAGATTCGGGTTAAGTCGTCTCTGATGCTCATATTGAAGGCCTTCGGACTCGTCCTCTAGATGAATCCGATGCATGCACAGATCTGGGTGCAGATTACCTGAAATTTCATTTCAAAGAATAGCCGAGAGCTTTGCGATACTTGCGCAGCTTGCTCAGCAGTAAGGCGACCTCTGCGTTGTTTAAGAGAATTGACCAATCACAATGATAAAGTAGAGTTAGGGCCAAGGAAAAACGTACCTCAGTGCTAGCTGGGAGTGGCTCTTAGATCAAGCTTAGAGAGCTTTCGCTTCACTCCAATTCAGTGAAAAAATCGGGCCTGGCGCGTCTGACTTGCAGCCTCTTCTGACGAAGGGTTGGTATCGATCGATACCTCCGCGGTATCGTATCGATTGCTCATGGCTTGCTGTCAAGGATCGCGCATAGGTTAGCAGCAACTTTTCTGTGGGAACTAGTTTTCCGTCTCAGCCGGAGGCAAAACCAAAGCTCTCTCCAAAGGGGTGTTAGTTCTCAGGATGCAATCTCGGAATACTCATCTGATAGGTCACTTGAGGTGTTAATTGAAGAAAGTCTGACCATCATATGTTGGTTTCATTCATCATCTTCTCATATTGAATGTCATGACCATATCATCATATGTGAGAGATTACCGCCCATTTTGCAATCAAATCTCCTATCTGTAGCTAAGAACGGTCTGCCCAATATCAATGGATCCTCCAGCATCATACTCTAAGGACGATGAAATCGGGGAACTAAACAGTTCCCAATTGTATCGGACATCCTCGAGTAAACCTTCAGGAATCGATTTGATCGATTCAGCAAGGATCAAGGAGATCCTTGTTGGTTAAGGTCTGCCATCCCCATCTCTTGGCTACGAGGTATAGGCATTAAGTTCACACTCGAACCCATTCGCAGTTCGCATGAAGAGAACGTTCAAACCTCCCGTGAAGATTGTGCTAGTTCCAAGACAAAAACTACCAGGGTCTGTAATTCTGTGGAATCTTGTTGAGAAGTATATCGCAACTGACACTCATGAGTAACTGGTCTCAGTACTCCCTCTCGAGGTTCACATTGCTCGAAACCATCCCTCTTGATATACCTTTCTGAATAGCTTGGTGCAGTCTCAGAGCATCGACGAACGCCGTTACCGACCACTATCTTCTCTAACACGCTACTGCAATCTAGGCGTCTTCTGTTTCTTTCTTTGACTTAGCCAGGGGTCGAGGAAAAAGAACCTTTTTGGTAACATATCAAGCTCTTGCAACATACCTGTTGTCTGCTTCTGTTCGACCTTAGGAGGGACCGGTATCCGATCGATACTGGGGGAATATTCGATCGATGCCTTTGTTTTTCAACCTGATTCTGTAGAAATCTGAGCTCTGGACGGTGACGATCGTGGGAAGGGTATCGATCAATACTGGAGATGAGTATCGATCGATGCTGGCCGAAGTGTCAACAAACCTGATCGTCATTTCATCGTCGTCTCCAGCGAGATCGACGAGTTGCTTGAGGCGAGTAATCCAATTCTTCTGCCTTGGAGCAACCTCTCTTCCACTTCTCAGCTGTGATAGGCTAGTGAACCATGTTGCCCTCGGTATTCACATTTTCTTTCTTGGTAGGAAACCATCCTGTCTCTTCACAGTTGGGTCTGCCGTTAGAGCAATCTGGAGTTTCCAACTTCTTTATGATGGAATGTTCAAGCCTCAAATTTTCCCATTCAGATCAGTGTATAAAGGCGTCCATCTTTTCCCGTTGAAGTCAACGGTCATTCTTCTGCTGCCCTCAGAATTCTGTTTCAAGCATAGTCTCACTTTGCATTTCTTGAGTCTTGGGAGGTTTATGGTGTCTTAAGGATAGGACGAATTCCCATAAGTGTTCGAGTGTACCCACTGTTCTTGAAATGGCTTCTGAGATCAAATTCGCTAGTCTTGAAATCAGGTTTGAGATCCACCTCTCTGAGACGTTGTTAGTGAAGCCGCTGGTTGTATGAATTCTGATACCCATTACCACTATGTAGCTTGACATCCTCTGCTTCACCCTCTTCTTGTTCTCAACTTCCTCAGTCAAAGTGCATTTGCCTTCGTGCTGCTTTACCCAACAACAGACTGTAACTGAAATCCAGCTTCGCATGTACCTCAGCTATCTGTAAAAAACCATCAGCAACTAGCCATTCTGCTTTCTTCCTCTCAAAATCAAGCATTTTTAGTGCTGTTCTTGACGCCAGATTCTCAATCAACACATAAGCGTCCTCAGGATACTGGTGTTGAAGTTTACCATTGCCTTGCAGGCAACGTCCAAAGCCATCTTATACTTCCAATCTATCTCTCTGAAGAAGATACCACAACAAACTGAACCTTGCGAGAAACCATAGTCAGGGCAGTCCTCATAAGATCGAAATCGTAACCCAGGCGGCCTTGAAATGCCTCATGTTCGCTCCCTGAGAAAACTGGGAGATCTTGTTCCTGAGCTCCTCTTGATCTCGCACTCATATAGAAGTTATCAAAAAGCAGTCTTGGTTTTCCTTCCCAAGTTGGTCAGAGAATATGGAGGCAACGACTTTAGCCAGTAAGCTGCATCTCCACTATAGAGAAGTTAGGGAAGAGCTTACAGAAGAGGAAGTCATTGGACAACTCCATTGTAATTTTTGATTACTGTGCGTTGACCAAGTCTCGAACCTCTCTGATATGATCCATGGGATGCTCATGAGAAAGACCATGAAACGCGTTGCTGGCCTACAGGGTGTAGTTATGTCTAGGTCATTCAGCTCAAAGTCGTTTCTCTTGAAAAATTGAATAACGAATGGCAGAATTGGTTTGCATAGAACTGATCTGGCCCTGTTGTATTCTACTCCAGGTTCTAGCGCGGAATTACCCTGAGCATTACCAACATTCCCACGCACAGTTGTGGGGATAACCACATTAGCAACCGTGGTTCTTGCATTGCCAGGGGCCAATAATGTTACCTTCTGCATCTAATTCTTTGTGTCCCTGTGCGTCAACAGGTGACCTCCTGATCTACGTCACACACTAAAGTACCACCACAGACCTCATCACGAGCAAGCACAAACGGAGTGATTCAACATGCTGTCTTCTACTGACATCTCATGGATCTCTCTCGTC
>SMJT01000256.1:0-10076 GCA_004349715.1 Crucihimalaya himalaica | reverse complement strand
CTTTCTAAGTGCATATCCTGGAGGAAGTTCCATGTAAATCTCTTCATCAAGATCCCCATTCAAGAAAGCATTAGAAATATCCAGTTGATGTAAACTCCAATTCTTTGCAGAAGAGACACATATTACAGTCCTCACATTAGTCAATTTGGCAACAGTGGAAAATGTGTCAACAAATTCTACTCCTTCTTGTTGAGTATACCCTTTGGCCACCAATCTTGCTTTAAAACGTTCCAAAGTCCCATCTGCATTGAGTTTAACTTTAAAAACCCATTTGCAGCCTATGGGAGTCTTGTCAATGGGCAAAGAACATATGACCCAAGTACCAGTACCCTCTAGTGCATTGATCTCATCATCAATGGCATCATTCCACTCATCAGATTTCATTGCTTGAGCATATGTACGAGGTTTTGAATACTTCATTACCATAGAGGCATAAGCTCTATGAGAATCTGAAAGCTGTGAGTAGTTGATAAATGCTGAAATAGGGTATTCAATATCAGACACTGAGTTGCAATAGTAATCCTCTAGATGAGCAGGTCTCTTTGATTTTCTCTTCAGACCTGATTCAGCTAATAAGAAGCATTCACTGATAGATGAGCACTAGGATTAGAGCTAGAACTGCCTGATACATTGAAGGCAGTTGGATTGATTGAAGATACAATGCTGAGATTGCGTTGGCTATGATCTTGATCTAACAGGTTGTAAATCCCTGCAAGTGTAGGAACCTGCTTCTTCATGATAATCTGACTCCGTATGATTGAATATGAATCATTTATACCTGCCAAAAATTTCACAATCTTTGCATTCTCATTCTTAGCATCAGTAATCTTACAACAAGTACAGTTGTGACATGTTCCTACACCCTCAGCTCCATCCAAATCATCCCAAAGTGTCTTCAAGGTAGTATAATAGTCAGAAAGAGTCATTGATCCCTGATTCAATGACCATATTTGCTGAGTCAACAGATAAGATCTAGGTATATTAGTGATATGAAATCTGTCTGACAAGTCCTTCCAAATCTGAGATGCATCATTAAATCGAAGAATACTTTTGTAAATATGCTTCGTAACAGAATTCAAGATCCATAGCTTCACCATACTATTGCTTCTAGACCAGATCCGATAATGAGGATGTGATTCATGAGGTCGCGGAAGAGAACCATCAATGAATGACAACTTATTCTTAGCATCTAAGGCCATAGACATAGCAATTTGCCATGAAGAGTAATTTGTTCCATTAAGAACCTCAGAGATGATAGAAATACATGGATTATCACCATACGTCAACATATAAGGGGAATGGATGCTTTCCAGAGTATCGATTTGAGGTATCGGAACATTTGAAGGAATCTGTGCATTTGACGGCAAGATCGGAGAAGAACTAGCTCTGTCTTCGCGATTGGGGGTCCTCTCAGCTGATGCAATTGACCTCCCAGCACGACGACCTAGTTTTCGCACATACACCATCGTTTACACCAAGATCCAAAGCTGTAGCTGAACAATCGAGCTCAAATTTGAAATTTCCGGTGAGAAATCAGGTAAAAATCCGAACAAAACAACGATTTCAGCAAGAGAAAGAAGAGATTCTATTGATTAATCGACGGAACAAGCAATGAATCAAGTAGATTTGATGTGCAAAAGCTCAAATTCGCTCTGATACCATAATAGAAGAAGAAGGATTCAAGAAATGTAAATGAGATTTGATATTCCGTTAAGAAAAGTTTGTTACAAACATTGAATATATATAGAACCGGTTTACACGTTAATTACTCGGTTCAACTAAACCAAAATAGACCAAGATATAATCTGAAAATATGGAAGCAAACCACGGTGGACGAAACATGTTCATTAGTAGATGACGAAACCTCTTATAATAATACCTAAGTATCTCCCAAATGAAATGAATCTAGGGTTCAACTCTGGCAAAAAGTGACCAAGAAACAAAGACTAGGTCTCATAAAATTTTCGGAAGCGGCGTTGTTGAAATCCAAGACTAAACGTCTTGATAAATGCCTTTGAACATACCAACGCTCAACTAGGTCTTGAATGTGAAGACAAGGACTGACACAAACCTCCAATCGGATGACACCATACTTAAAGAAGAACATGAGTAGATCGAATGAGGAAGATAACCATAAAGACTAACAAAAGTAACATGGAACAGTTTCAGCAAGCCTAAGAAAAAATTAGAGAGCAATCAATTCAATGCTACCGCTGAGGGCAAACAGCCATGAAAAGAGAAATTAAGGCATCTGGAATGTATGGCTCAGCCGTACACAAAAACATCGAGGAAGAGCGTAAACTACCAACTAAACATCCTATCAAGCCTAAGTCAACGATATAAACCACCCTGAACTAACAAATATACCACACTAAGCTGACTAAAGCCAAAATCTAGCATATCGAAGAAGAAGCTTGACCAAGGAATCTGCTTACCCGACCAGAATGCGAAGGGAATCACTAACAAAGGAACCTAGAAGTTAAACACCAATCAAGTGCCAATAGCTCAAATGCTAAAGTATTTTAGGTAAAACTTAAAGGTCCCTAGTTCGTGTGGCACTTACGAGGAAACCAAATAAAAGGCTTTGGTCTCCGACCTAAGGGAATGTACAGGCCTAGACCCATAATTTTTAAAAAATCAAGAAAAAAAGGAAAAAAAAAAAAGGAAGTTAAACACCAAGAACACCATCAAGAGTCAAGCCATCTTAGAAAGGGGACAAATACAAACCCTACGAAAGAAACAAAAAACCAGATCCTAGAAGGCAAAAACTCTCGCCTAGATCCACCACCGACGAAACCAAAGAGCTCTGCCACTGCCGGAAAAAATATTGAGACAAACACCTTGAAAAGGTCGACATGTCACCAAATTAGTGGAACGAACTAAGAGTACGTAATTTTAATGTTCAGCTCATTTCATACTTTTACAATTTGTAATGCTTATGGCTTATGTATTTATGTTACTATCTTATTATATATAATAAAATATGGTTTTAAAAGTTAGTAACTCATAAGATTCTGACATGGATTATGTTTAGGATCGTCGGGGTGTAATCTTCTAAAAACTTTGCGATAATTTTATAATCACCCGTTTTTAAAAATCAATGTTTATCCCCCTAAAAAGTTTTATATCGAGTTGTAACCTGCTTTTGTTGACTTTTTTGTTGACTTCGATGACTGTACAACTGACTAGACGCCACTGTGCAGCTGACTAGGCGCCACTGTGCAGCTGACATGGCAAACTAAACAAAAAAGTAGAATTCATTAGGCATGGGCGTTTGGGTATTCGGGTCAGGTTCGGGTCGGGTATGTTCGGGTTCGGGTCTTCGTGTTTAGAAATTTAGGACCCGTTCGAGTATTTTAAAATTTCGGACCGGGCTGAGGTTCGAGTATTTTAGTTATTTTGGATAGATTTACGTAAAAATACTCGAGTTTTTTTAGTTATTTTCAAATAGTTTGGTCAAATTTGGATACAAAATTTCAGATTTTTGAATATTTGGGTAAACCCGAACCCAAACCTGAACATATCCAAACCTGATTAAGAAGATTAAGTACCTCCTTAATCTTCTTAGCCTTGCCCAAAAGAATTGAATTGCTGGCCAACTCTCGATTCACATTACGAAAGTATGTAAGTTGATTATTAGAGGACATTGTTTTAGTTATTTTTGGATAGATCAAGGTATAAATACTCGAGTTTTTTTAGTTGTTTTCAAATAATTTGGTTAGATTTGGATGCAAAATTTTAGGTTTTTGAATATTTGGGTAAACCCGAACCCGTATCTGAACATACCCGAACCTGATTAAGAAGTGCCTCCTTGATCTAATGGGCAAGACTAAGAAGATTAAGGAGGCACTTAATGGGCTTATTATTAGAGGAAAAATCTTCTTTTCGGGTTAGGTTCATGTTTGGGTATTTTAATTATTTTTGGATAGATTTATGTGAATATACTCGAGTTTTTTAGTTGTTTTCAAATAGTTTGGTTAGATTTGGATACAAAATTTAATTTTTGAATATTTGGGTAACCTTGAACCCGAACCCGAACAAACCAAACGTAATTAAGAAGATTAAGTGCCTCCTTAATCTAATGGGCAAGGCTGAGAAGATTAAGGAGGTATTTAGTGGGTTGATTATTAGATTAAGGAGGCACTAAAATACCCGAACCTGAACCCAAGATAAAATTTAAAAATACATGAACGGTCCTAAATTTTAAAACTCGAAAACCCGAACCCGAACCCGAACATACCCGACCCAAACCCGACCTGAATATCCGAACACCCAGGCTTAATGAATTCTATTTTTTTTGTTTTATTTGTCACGTCAGCTGCACAGTGGTGCCTAGTCAGCTGCACAGTGGTGCCTAGTCAGCTGCACAGTGGTGCCTAGTCAGCTGCACAGTGGTGCCTAGTCAGCTGCACAGTGGTGCCTAGTCAGCTGCACAGTGGCGTCTAGTCAGCTGCACAATCATCATAGTTAATCAAAAAATCAACGAGAGGGGGTTATAACTCGAGATGAAACTTTTTATGGGGCTAAACATTGATTTTTAAAAACGGGTGGTTATACACTTAACGCAAAGTGTTTAAGGGGCTACACCCGACGACCCGTTATGTTTATCAATTCCAAGTATTGACACATGTCAAAAATTTCGACCAATTAGATATAAACAATATACTAACATAAATTCGAAAAAATTCAAATCCAAATAACTCACAAGATTCTAACATGTGTCATATTTATTGATTATACATTATGATACGTGTTAGAAACTTTGACCAATTAGATTTATACATTATGCTAACATAAATTTAGAAAATTTCAAATCTAAAAAATAAAAGGTCACTAAAATGTAAAATGATTATTAAAAGTAAATTATACAAAAGATAATTCTATAAGAAAAGGGATATTTTAAAAAGAAATAATAATGCTACTATAATTAAAGAAATTATACAATTCGATTAGAGAATATTAATTAAGAAATTTATACAAGAAAATATTTTTTTTAAATGATATTTTAAAAGAAGAAATAATACTATTGTAATTAATAAAATTATACAATACATAAATGTTATGCATGAGATAAATGTAAAATTTTAAAATATTAATTTAAATCGTAACTATAAAATATTTTAGGGAATTATAAATACATAAATATATAAGTAGAAATGTGATAACGTATATCATTGAGTGGTATATCGTAACTATACATGTTATGTTGTGACCAATTAGATTTAGACATTATGCTAACAAATATTTAGAACTTTTCAAATCCAAAAAGTGAAAATGTCACTAAAATATAAAATGATATAGACTATTTTATATAGTGGTTATTTTATGATAACGAAGCTAGATGAATTCAATCATAAATAAATAAATCAATTAGTAAAAAATGTAAAAACAAGAATTTCCAAAACAAAATTAGTAATTTAAACTAAAAAGTTTCTAAGATATTGATAAAGATATGTTGTAGATTATAGTTTTATTTTCAAAACTCTTCTAAAATATAAAAATGTGAGTATTTTACAAAATTTTATAACGGTATATCATGAAATTAAGTACATGTCAACGATATATAGTAGATATATTTTACTAAAGTTTAAATTTTTTAAAGAATTAAAAAAAAAAAACTTTTTACCTCGCGTATACTTATGATCTAATATAGTTAGATACTAAGGCCGTGTTCGTTTGGCCGTCGCTGGCGACCACGACTGCGACTGCGACTGAGACTGCGACTGAGACTGTGACTGAGACTGCGACTTGTAAATCGCAGGTTGTTGTTCGTTTAACAATCGCGCGACTGATCGCTGCGACCGGTCGTTATGTTGTTCGTTTAGTAATCGCGCGACTAGTTAGGGTTACATGTTTATTTGTTGTTTCTTAAAAATAGCAAGGACATTTTAGTAATCATAACTTTCAGTCGCCACATTTTAGAATCCGGTCGCTAAAAAAAACAGCGACTCAAAATTTCAGTCGCTGGTCGCGGCGATCGATCGCTGAATTCCTGCGACTGCCAAACGAACAACGTTTGGTCGCGGTCGCTGGTCGCGGTCGCTGGTCGCGGTCGCTAGCGACTATCAAACGAACATGTCCTAATTATTGCTAAGGAAACATATTTCTATGATAAATAATTTTTAAGTCTCGGTTATTTGGGCTAAACAGTACTAAGAAGGCCGTTAGGCCCATATGAATAAAGAGATTCCAGATGGGTAACGAAGTTTCTGGAACCTTGCTTGTCGCCACGAGCTCAGACAAATGTCAAAGATGCTTTTGATACAGTGAAGTAGTAAATGATCTATTGTCTGTCTCCCTACTCTCTAGAACCTTCTTCTCTCTCCCCTTATAATTCATTTCTCTCTCCTCCACGCTTCATCTCTCGGATTAAAACTCTTTAACATTTCCCCAAAAAGTCACAAACTTTACCCAAACCCAGCTTCTAATTTTGGCAACAAAACCATATAACTATAAAGTCTCTGCATTGGTGTCTATAAAGGTTCAAAATTGCATCTCTGTGGTATGGATTTGTGATAAATAAGTAAAATGGAGCAACTGAAAGTGGAAATGGAGGAAGAAACGGTGACGTTTGCTGGTTCTGCGGCGGCTTCTTCGTCTGTGGGATCATCATTGTCTCCGAGACCAATGGAAGGACTGAATGAAGCAGGGCCACCGCCGTTTCTGACGAAGACTTACGAAATGGTAGAGGATCCGGCGACGGACACGGTGGTTTCTTGGGGCAATGGTCGTAATAGCTTTGTGGTCTGGGATTCTCACAAATTCTCAACCACTCTCCTTCCTCGTTACTTCAAACATAGTAATTTCTCAAGTTTCATTCGTCAGCTCAATACTTATGTAAGTACCTCTTTGCTTATCTCATTATCTTACTTCCTTGTCTTGTTATTTTGTTGTTTCTAATCACAATTTTGGATTTCTTTAGATGGGTTTACTATGAGTCTTCAGCTATAAAGGTTAGTTCTTTAAGCTTTTAAGTGACTAAATTCAAATGGGTCTCTTAAAGTTCGCACCTTTTGGAACCTTAGTATAATCTGAGATTGTGGCCATATGTAGAGCATCTTTACTCTGAGTTGAAAGTAAGAAAGTGATTCAATTGTTAACATAAATCTTGTTGATCCTCTCTTTTTAAAAGTTCAAATTGAACCTAGAAATCTTTGGGCCTCTGTTTTTTTGACTCTGCTCAAGTTCAATAGCTGATTTAGCTTTTCTTGTATTGCAGGGATTCAGAAAGATTGATCCAGATAGATGGGAATTTGCGAACGAAGGGTTTTTAGCAGGACAGAAGCATCTCCTAAAGAACATCAAACGAAGGAGAAACATGGGGTTGCAGAATGTGAATCAGCAAGGATCTGGATCAGGTTCCGGGATGTCATGTGTTGAGGTCGGGCAATACGGGTTCGACGGCGAGGTAGAGAGGCTGAAGAGGGATCATAGTGTTCTTGTAGCTGAGGTAGTTAGGCTGAGACAGCAGCAACACAGCTGCAAGAGTCAAGTTGCAGCGATGGAACAACGGTTGCTCGTTACAGAGAAGAGACAGCAACAAATGATGACGTTCCTCGCCAAGGCATTGAACAATCCGAACTTTGTTCAGCAGTTTGCATTGATGAGTAAAGAAAAGAAGAGTCTGTTTGGGTTGGGTGTTGGGAGGAAACGGAGGCTTACTTCTACTTCAAGCTTGGGGACTATAGAGGAGAATCTGTTGCATGATCAGGGGTTTGATAGAATGAAGGATGATATGGAAACTTTACTCGCTGCAGCTATCGACAATGAGTCGAGTAATTTGATGCCTACTAGGGAGGAGCAGTGTTTGGAGGCTATGAATTCGATGATGGAAGATAGTAATCTCGAGGCAGAGTTGGATGTGAAAGTGGAAGATTTGGTCGGCTCACCGTTGGATTGGGACAGTCAAGATCTACATGACATGGTCGATCAAATGGGTTTTCTTGGTTCAGAACCTTGACTATACGGCCTAACACATCTACATGGTCGATATATGCGGGTCTTTTGTGGTAATTGCTACCACTTTNGGCTAGCCAATCCCGGAACTGTCACTGATCTTGTGGTTGATGATCAAAACAGATTCAAATATCTGTTTATGGCTCTTGGAGCCTCTATTACCGGTTTTCAGTTTCTGAGAAGAGTTATGGTGGTGGATGAGTGTCATCTACCGGGGAAGTATGGTGGAGTTATGCTAGTGGCTTGCGGCCAGGACGGGAATTTCCAAATATTCCCGTTAGCTTTTGCTATTGTAGACTCTGAAAATGATGAATCATGGCAATGGTTTTTCACCAAGTTGAGTGGATGTGTCTCCGATCAATTTCTTTTGGTCATAGTGTCCGACTGGCACGCCTCGATTAAGAATGCCATTGAAACTGTTATGCCATGGGCAACAAGAGGGATATGTTATTATCACCTACAAAATAACATAATCACGAAGTAAAAGGGAAAGCAACTTATGTACTTGGTGAGAGGGGCTGCGTATGCATATACGCATTATGATTTTAACTGATACATGGACGCCTTACGTGAGACAAAGCCCGATCTTGCAGCTTACTTAGAGAACGCAGATGTAAAACTATGGGCCCGCGTTCACTTTCCAGGAGAACGATACAACATACAAACGAGCAACATTGCTGAATCGATAAACTCCGCACTTAAGCCAGCTTGAGGATTTCCCATACCCTTTCTTTTGGAATTCATACGAGAGAAGCTAGGAAGATGGTTTTTAAAAGGCGAGAAGATGCTATCAGTCTCACAACCAAACATAGCAAGGGAGTTGAATATTTGCTAACTATTCGTCAGCATTATGCTGACCAGATGACTGTCGAACGCATAGACGGTTGGCGATTTAACGTGATGGGAGGACATAGAGATTGTATCATTGATTTCCAACATCAAACATGTGGATGTGGAGTGTATGATGTTGAGAAAATACCTTGCTCGCATGCTATTGTTGCTGCTCATGAGCTTAAAATGGATGTTGTCGCCCTCGGATGCCCGTCATACAGAAAGGAATATTTGTATTCGACGTATGCAAGAAACATTTTTCCCAAAACCGTCGATATCAAAGAGCCTGAGTTTGCCAAGGTTTTCCCTCCACTCATCCGGCGTCCTCCTGGAAGGCAGAAGAAGTCAAGGTGGCAAACATGGCTTGAAATCGCCAGAAAGACTACGCCAAAACCGCGGAAGGCTCACAAGCAATATAGTTGTTCAAAATTCAGGCATTCTGGACATACTCGCGCTAATTGTGTAAGTTAAAATCTTTGTTTTGAGGGGGCTCTGTTTTTAAGGGGACTCTGTTTGTGAGGGGACTCTATTTTTAAGGGGACTCTGTTTGTGAGGGGACTCTGTTTTCTTTTTTTTTTGTTACGTAGAGTTTCAAGGTTGAAGGAAAGTAGAAGTCTGCTCTTGAAGTCTCCCATAGAAGTCAGTTCAGGACGCATACAAAGTCTCCAGAAGAAGTCAGTACTAGAAGTCTCCTGTAGAAGTCTATAACTAGATGTTCAGGACGCAGATGAAGTCTTCCATTGATGTCTAAAACTAGGGTTTTGTACGAAGATGAAGTCTACAACCTTTTTACTTATATAATTATGCTTTTTATACTTTTGCTGTCTAAAACTTTTCGTATTTTTGCGGTTCTAATTTATCGAGTATTGCGGTTTTAATTGTATGACCATTTCTTTTTGTATTTTTACGAAGATGAAGTCTAAAACTTCTTTACTTATATAAGAGTAATTAAGGATAAAAGAGTAATTAAGGATAAATAACATAAATAAATTAAAGGTTCCGAACCATAATTAACATAATAAGGTTTAAAGATATAATTTACATAACCCCCCCCCCACTCCGCTCCGTTTCATAGAAATCTAAAGGATCAGGTGCTCTTTGATCCTCCAACAAAAGTTTCAGACATTTCTCGTGTCTTCTCATTGAAACGGTCCTGATCGGTTATGTAGACTTCAGCAACAGAATCCACAAACATATCTCCTTCACCCAACTCTGGCTCAGTCAACATCTTCACAAGAGCCTCAAATACTGTGGTTATGTTGTAGTTGGCTCTCCAGTGCTCAGGTAGG
>SMJT01000255.1:0-10117 GCA_004349715.1 Crucihimalaya himalaica | reverse complement strand
TGGTAATGAAGAAACAGTTGAAGATTGGATTGTGGAGCAACATCAAGAAGACGAAACTGCTGATGTTGGTGTTGTACCTAATACCCAAGCTCCAAAAGTAAAAGAGCTTTATGATGATGATTTTGAATCTGAGGAAGAAGATGAAGTAATGCTTGACATGGAATTTGAACCTGATGTGTTTCATGAAATTCCTGAGTTTCGTGACATGCCAATGAGTTATTAAGGTTCGTTTTCTTGTTGTGTGATTACTTGTTGTTTACCAATAATTTTCATTATCTTCTTGTTTTTGATTATCCTTTGTTTGATTACTTGATCTATTGTTTGATCATTTGCAGATAATCAAGAAGTCATAACTAAACAAGAAGTCCAACATATGCTAATTACTTGATCACTAAAGGAAGAAAATGTGGAAGAAGTAGTCTTTACTCTTTTTGTGACTTTTCACTATTTTTTGTGTTTCAAGATCAAGACCATACTATATTTTGTATATCATGTGATTGGAACTTTAATTTGTATTTTGATTATATATATATATATATATATATATATATATGCATCATAAGTTCATAACACTAATTTTTTTAAAGAAAAAACACTAAAATTAATCAAAAAACTAGTCCCCGATTAAATCCCGTATAATCCCCGATTTTCTTACTAGGCGCTAGGCGGTGGACGAGCGCCCGACTAGCGCCTAGCGATTTTTTGAAACTTGGTTACAACTAATCTTATATAAATCTGCCATTAAATAAACACAAATCTGTCGCATAAACGAAAATATGTCGTTCCAATAAATCTGTCATAACATTTACAATAAATCTGTCACAAAGTTAAAGTCATTTACAAAAATATGTGACAGATTTAATACGACAGATTTTTTAAAAACACATTTTTCGATGACATTTCTGTAAATATTATACACACTGGAATTTTTTCATTAATGGCATATTCTGTAATTATGTTTTTCCTAACACATCTAATTAAGAGTGATATTGGCATATATTATACTCATATAACCTCTAAATTTTATATGTTAATCTAGTCGTTAACAAAAAGATTAGTGTTATTTTAGTAATCTTCCCTTTTATTTATTTATCTGAAAATTACCTAAATTGATCTAATCTTTGCCAAAATAACTCATTTAACATCCAATAGAAAGAGTTTACTAGAATGACTCAAATCTTTTAGTCAAAGACTAAATAACCTAAATTGGAGATTATATTAACTATTATGCCATTTCTAATTAGTTTTAGTTTTATATCAACTAATGGAACACTTAAGTTTAAAATAATTCAAAAAATATTCTAAATCATAATTAAAAATTTATGACCTCTCTTCTCCAAAACCCTAGCCGCCTCCATTTGAAGTCACCCCCTTCAGGAGATCCGCCATGAACGGCGGCGAGGCTCCTCCATTCATTCCGAGGGAATTATCCACACTGTTAAGTTTACTTAGCTGGCTAATTTATCTGGCTGTCTAATGAACATATGCCTATTAAAGCTACCGAGAGAGATGTTTCTGAGTTCTTCTCCAAAGCGGGCTTGGTCAGTTACTTTGGTCCTTCCTAGTTTGTTAATCTTCTATCTTGTTGTAGTTGTTTAGGCCATAGAAATGTATTAACATTGCTCCATGAATCTCAACTTTCAATTAAAGGGTTATAATGTTCCTGTTTAAGTGATTGTTGTTTCGATGTTCTGGACCTTGGTTGGGATATGTAGTTCTTGTCTCAAACAATATATTAAATGGTTAGTTAAATTTATTGACTTCTACTGTTGGCTTGGATAGAAACACTTATTGTTCTTTAGTGTTTAATAGTTTGTGTTATTTTTTATCTAGATGACTAGATCTCTCTCGCTTACTACGGAGAGCTGATTTTATCAAATTTCTGTTATTTTTGCTCTTTGATTTCGTGCTCTGGTCTTAATATTTTTTTTCAAATGTCTGCTATCTTTTCTCTTGGGTTCTATTTCGTCTTTGTTTTTACTGTTCTCAGTTCATTATAATTTCAGGTGAGGGATGTGCGATTGATCATGGACAGAAATTCAAGACGATCAAGAAGAGTCGGGTATGATTTTCTTTCAGTTTCTTTAAAGATTAGTGTTATGTATGTGCACTTGGTACGTTATATTCTGTATATTTAGTTTTCTCTGCAATTTCAAGAACTCGATTTTGTATTCTTAGATGCACTAGCCATACGACAATGATGAGGATGATGGCAATACCTTGCATACTTGATACTTGTTTAATCAATTCTGGGTGGTCAAAGTAGATGTCAGAAAACCTGAATCCTACTACTTCAGTTGTTACTTTCCATCGCAAGCACTATCAAGAGAGTGGCATTTCTGGTGCGTCATGTGTGGAAACTCGTCTTGGTTGCTCAAAGATTGCTTTACGGTGGCTACGGTGGTGTCGCTTTAGTGAGGGTATGGTTGTCGGTGGTGGCCTTTGTACTGTCACCATTTGTCTTCGTCACAAGTCTATCTTGACTCGATGATTGTGCTACAAGCCTTGATTTTGTTTGTGTCTTGTTGTTGAAGTTGGCATTGCGATGTGTTTTCGCCGTTATTGCTTTTGATATGTGCTTTAGATGATCTTAATCATCTAACTCCAATAGCTTTGGTGCTTTTGTGGAGTGGATGGACTGAAGTTCTTATTATGAATTATGTTTTAATGTTTTTACTTGTTTTTCCATTGATCCATATATAATCTTTTGATATCAATTATTGTAGCTAAATCAAGCAAACTTTTGATCTACCATTTGATCTAATTTACCAAGACGAATGCAAGACAAAGTAAAGAAGCATAACAATTAAGATTTGGTTGAAACGTTNACCTCATGAAGGCTGTGCCATCATCATACCATCAATGCGTCAAGTTCCCCACGCCTAGAGGAATTTGCACGCTACGGGGAAACCAGCAGCTAGCTCGGACCTGTTTCCTCATCGAAAAAAAGATGCGCAACCTCAAAATCACCGACACAGCATCGATCCTCAGCCTCCCGTCCGCCGAAACGGACTGGATCGCCCAGGTAGCGACTCCTCAGTTAGCGTCAACCTCAGCAACCCCGAGCGCTCAGACAATCGACGCTACCCCGTCGCAATAGCAATTACAGAAACTCGCACTGGAGTTCGAAAACCTCACGCTCAAAAGCGCGACGGCAGCAACCACGCCAAGCGCTACCGAGCAAATCAATATCGATGCGACCGACCCAGAGCGATGCGTAAGCATCGGCCTCAACATCAGCACCGAAGTACGGGCCGCACTCATCGACTTTCTCACAAAAAACGCCTCCACCTTCGCTTGGTCAATCCACGATATGCCGGGAATAAGCCCAACGATAACCAGCCACAAGCTCAACGTCGACCCGACGTACAAACCGGTAAAACAGAAACGCCGAAAGCTCGGCCCAGAGCGATCCACGGCTGTCAGCGAAGAAGTCGACAAATTGCTAAAGGCCGGATCAATAGTCGAAGTTCGCTACCCTGACTGGTTGGCCAACCCAGTCGTCGTCAAAAAGAAAAACGGAAAGTGGCGAACGTGCATCGACTTCACCGACCTCAACAAGGCTTGCCCAAAGGACAGCTTCCCGCTCCCGCATATCGACCGACTCGTCGAAGCCACAGCAGGCAACGAGCTCCTCTCCTTCATGGATGCCTTCTCCGGTTACAACCAAATCCTCATGCACCAGAACGAGAGAAAAAACATCGTTCATCACCGATCGTGGGACGTATTGCTACAAAGTAATGCCATTCGGACTCAAGAACGCTGGAGCAACGTATCAACGGCTGATCAACCGAATGTTCGCGGACCAGCTCGGGCGAACGATGGAGGCTTACATCGACAACATGCTTGTCAAATCCCCCAAAGCCGACGACCACGTCGAGCACCTGCGACAGTGCTTCGAAGTACTTAACAAGTACGGCATGAAACTGAACCCGGCCAAGTGCACGTTCGCAGTAACAGCCGGCGAATTCCTCGGCTACATAGTCACCCGGCGAGGAATCGAGGCAAACCCAAAACAAATCTCGGCAATCATCGACCTACCTTCCCCAAGGAACTCGCGCAAAGTGCAGCGCTTGACGGGACGGATTGCGGCGCTAAATCGCTTCATATCTCGGTCGACCGACAAATGCCTACCCTTCTACCAGCTCCTCAAAACAAATCAAAAGTTTGTCTGGACAGAAGAATGCGAGGTCGCCTTTCATCAACTCAAGGAGTACCTCTCGACACCCCCAATTCTCGCTAAGCCGGAGCCCGGCGAAACACTCTTTCTATACGTCTCCGTCTCGAGCTCGGCCGTCAGTGGCGTTTTGGTAAAAGACGATAGAGGAGAGCAGCGACCGATCTTCTACATCAGCAAGACCATGGACAGCGCCGAACTACGGTACCCAACCATGGAGAAATTAGCCCTAGCCGTGATCACCTCGGCACGGAAACTCCGCCCGTACTTCCAATCCCACTCTATTATCGTCCTCACAAACCAACCCCTCCGAGCCATACTCCACAGCCCCAGCCAGTCGGGCCGCATCGCTAAGTGGGCCGTCGAGCTAAGCGAGTACGACATCGAGTACAAGGGGCGAACGTGCGCGAAATCCCAAGTTTTGGCCGACTTCCTCGTCGAACTCCCCCCGACCAGACCCTAGCGGCCGACTCGAGCCTCGAGACACACGATGTATGGGCTCTACACGCCGACGGTGCATCTTCCTCATACGGATCCGGAGCCGGCATTCGCCTCGAATCGCCCCACAAAGAAATCCTGGAACAATCTTTCAGACTGAACTTTCAAGCCTCGAATAACGAAGCCGAGTATGAAGCCCTCATCGCAGGCCTCCGCCAAGCTTTAAGCTTGGGAGTCAAACACATCCACGCCTTCTGCGATTCTCAGCTAGTCGCAAACCAGTACAGCGGCGACTATGAAACAAAGAACGAAAGGATGGATGCATACCTCAAAATCGTCAAGGGCCTTGCCGACCAGTACGACAAGTTTCAACTTACAAAGATCCCCCGCAGCGATAACGCCGCTGCAGACGCACTCGCCGCCCTAGCCTAAACATCGGACCCCGACCTAAGGAGGATCATACCCGTCGAGAGCATCGACAAACCCAGCATCGCGGCGACCGACGCAATCTGCTCCATCAGCACGCAAGGGCCCGCCAAGGACGTAAACGACTGGCGAATCGAAATACTAACCTACATACGTGACGGCGAAGTGCCCTCAGACAAGTGGGCCGCACGACGACTCCGCACAAAGAGCGCCAGCTATGTAACCCTCGACGGCAACCTCTTCAAGAGAAGCGCATCCGGCATCCTCCTCGGATGTTTGGACAAAACCGAGGCAACATAAGTCATGAAGGAGACACACGAGGGCGCAGGAGGAAACCATTCGGGCAGTCGAGCATTAGCTTTGAAAATAAAGAAGCAGGGGCATTACTGGCCAACTATGATCGCCGACTGCGAAAAATATGTGCGGAAATGCGAGAAGTGCCAACGCCACGCACAGAAGATCCACGCACCCACCGAGCTCCTGCAGACCTCAACCCCGCCTTACCCCTTCATGCGGTGGGCAATGGACATAATCGGACCATTACCGACCTTCCGACAGAAAAAATATATCTTGGTCCTGACTGACTACTTCACAAAGTGGGTCGAGGCCAAAGCATACGCTCAGATCCTATGGAAAGTCTTCGAAAACACAGCCGAAGTCAACGCTGGGAAGCTAGGCGCAAACTGGGACGGCCCCTACCAAATCTCCAAAGTCGTCAAACCAGGCGTCTACGAGCTAATGACGATGAGCGGCTCCCTAATCCCTCGATCCTGGAACTCGATACACCTAAAGCGCTATTACTACTAAGTCTAGAGCGCTAATACAGCGACTTCTATCTTGTAAATATGAACTACGAAGGGCTTGATCCCGCTAAGGGTACGTAGGCAGCCTCCGGGCGCAGCTATTACTCTATAAAAACCTTCTTTTCTCAAAGAATCGATTTTAAACACATCGGCGCCCTGATCAGGCGACTGATACTAACACGCGCTCAGCAATAGCGCACCCTTCTGACTGAGGAAGTAGTTCCCAGCAGTCAAGGGAGTTTAAGCCGAGCCAACCCTCGCACATACTCCACGCACGACCGACTCCGTAAGCTGGGCCCCGGCCCGCACGAGGGTATACGCGCTGGATATTTACAGGATAAACCGAGCTAGACGCTCGCACCTATCTAATTACACAGGATAAGTCGAACACTAAGGTCCGCACCTACGCGTAACATACTCCAGAAGTATATCGCATAAGCCGAGCACAACGCTCGCACCTCGGTCCACACACACCACAACGCTCGCACGCACAACAAGCCATCCATCGGAAGTCTCGCCACATACGCACTAAAGCCGCACTACGCGCACAAATATCGCAATCGCACAACAAGCAAAGTCGCGGCAAAAAGAATTCCCGACAAAGCAAAGTTAACAGAAAAAGCGTTCTTACAAGGCAAACTATAAAATCGGCACAGTCGCCGAGCCCTTCCTAAAAAGAAAAAACGAGGAAGAGAGGGGGAGAGAGAAAGGATCAGTGAGACATCACGACCAAGAGCAATCAATGCAGTGCCTCCGGATCGCCCTCGAACAGCGCCATGCCGTTGTACTCCTCGACCATGCGGTAGATGCAATCCGGCATAGAGAATATGCTGTTCAAATCCTGCTTCACCCATTCCTTGGGATGCACCTCGAGGCGCTTGATCTTTCGGATCATCGCCACCGCACGCCCATCGTTCCGAGCCAGCCTCTCCTCTCGAACGATAGGGTTCCGCGGATACCTCTCTTCGATCTCTTCCCGCTGGTGACCCCGGATATAGTCGAGCTCCCGCACATAGCCCCTATACTCCTGCCCTATCTACAAACCAACAAAACAAAGACGCGCGACGAGTAAACACCTCACGAACGTAACTTAAAAGACGCCCCGCCCAAAGAGAAAAACTTACCGCAAACAGAAACTCTGCCGCCTGCTCCGCGTCCAGCCCCTCCAGCGTGGCGATAGAGAGAGTGGGTTCCTTCACCCTCGACGGCCGAAACTCTCGAGCGACCCGCTCGCAACAGCAAGGGCACGGCATCCGCAGCCGCGACTTTCTATCTGGATTAACACCAGGAGTCGGACGATAGGGGATCGAAGTGAAAGGCCACATCCTTGAATAAGCAGCAAGGCAGAACATGAAAGAATATCAAGAGCTAAGTCGACCTCACCAAAGAAGAATTCTCGCAGTAAAATCTAAACACGTTCTAAAACGGCAAAGTCCTTCCCCTCCGTTTTATAGCAAAATGCGAATTCGAAGGGGGCGACAGGGGCATTGAAAGCTCCCAACTGCCGAGACATCAATGTTGCGTACCTTTTCCCAAACGAAACGCCTCATTAATTACGGAAAAAACGGCGCAAAGAGTAGGCACAGAAAACGAAAAGGCTACCAAAAGTAATCATTGCGAGCGCACAAGAATGCCACGTCTCCACGACAAGGGATTTACCATTAAAGAAGGCGTTCAAATAATACTCGCCGATCGACCAACATCTAAGTCATTACAAAGCCAAGAACACAAGGCCGATGTACAAAAAAAAAAAAACACAATAACAACAAGTCGAAAGAGAACAATCACGGCGCAATCCCCGCATCCCCTGGAAACAGCGGCTCGCCCTTGTATTCAGCCGCGAACCGGCGGAAACAAACGGGCATCGACAATACGTCGTCCACTCCGTTCCTCGCCCAATCCTTGGGATGCGCCTCCAGATGCTGCATCCTTCGCATGATGCAGACCGCCGCTGCATCATTCTTAACCATCGCCACAGCAAAGCTCACGGGGTAGCCCGAGAGGTACACCTCTTCAAGCAACGCTCGCTCCTCGCCCACCAAACGGTCGAAGTCGCGCTTCAACCAGTCGTAGCACTCCCGCATCTGAACAAAGCGACACGAGTAACTAGTTACAAGTGATCACCCGTCCAATCAACCGCAGCATGACAAATAAGGAGACACAACTAACCTGCGTAACGAAACGCCGGGCCGACGAATACTCCGACTTGTCCAACGAAAAGATGAAGAAACTGGGCACTAGGATAATCCCAGTCGGCCGATACTCCTGGATCAGCCGAACGTTACACCGCGGACAAGAGTCCAGCGTACCTTCAAAACACTCCATACACACCGCCGACGCAGCTCGACGAACAACCGCATCTGAAGCTCCAGCCATATCTCAGAGAGTAAAAGAAACAAGTGCAGCGGATACGTTGAAAGAAAGGCAAAAAATGAGAAGTACAGGAAATGACGAAGTCTACTGACTTATAAAGACGGTGGAACGGTGCACTGAAGAGTCGCAGCGAACAAACGTCCATTCAAGGCAACGTTCCACCTTTGCGACCTTTCGACAAGACACCATATTAAAGGACGCGACTCTCGAGGCAGAAACAGAGAATACATAAATATCGAGAAATACTAAAAGGCCCCCCTTGGGCAAACAACGGTTCAAATATTACAAGTTACGTGTTCAAATATTGCAAAAAAAAAAGTTGGGTCGCCTCCTCCTCAGCGCCCGCCCTATCGGGAACGACGCCCGCCTCGTCCTCTGGAGCTACATCCCCTCTCGCCCCCTCGACCGATTCCCCCCTTGCGACTTCAGCAATCTCCTCCACCAGTGCATCTTCCTCAGCAGCGCTTGGTCGATCGCCCTCCCCAGCGGTCGGGGCGGGAAGGCCCCCCTCCCGATTCCCCCCTGCATCCTCCGCTGGTGCTAAGTCCTGAGCCTCGCCCCCTGGTACGATCGTCGTGGTTCCTGGAGCTGGAATTTCCGTCGAACGCGTTCGCTTGCGCCCGAAGATCGCGGTTGCCTTGAAATCGCCCTTTGTAAAAGTCGGGTCAGGCATTCCAGCGATTGTACTCTCCAACTCCTCCAATTTTCGGCTAAGATCCCTCTCTACATGAGAAGGCACCATCATCTCACCATCGCCCTCAAGCGCCTTCAAAACCCTTAGCGTACCAGAGATCTGCTCCAGCTGCATCTCGAAGAACCTGCGATCCTCCATCTGCTTGAAGCAGTCGCGCATCCTATCCAAACGAGCCTGGAAGCATCCCATAAGCTCCTCCGTCGTCTTCCGGTGTGTGGACAACTCCTTTTCATCTCGAGCCGCCCTCAGCCTCGTCATCTCTGACGCATGAACTCTTTCCAGCTCCTGCAGCTGCGTCTCCAGTGACGTCCGCTGCATGACAGATTCGCCCATCCTCTCCTCAAAATCAGCCTGGTATGCGGCCAACTCATCCGCCTGCTGAACACTGCTCTCCCTCTCCCTCTTCAACGCCTCCCGCTCTTTCTTCAGCGCCTCCTGCAACCTTCGCACCTCGGCCCCAGAACCTTCCTTCTTCGCGGCCTTTAACTGTTGGTCATAACATTGCACCAGCTGATTCGTGGCATCGACAGCCTAAATCGATCAAGAACAAACATAGCACATCAAAGGCGTCAGTCGAGTGTAAAAAGACGAGGAAATAGAAGGCCGCCACAAAACTAAAACAGGATCTATAAAACCCATACCGAGAAGTAACTCTGTGCCACCAACTCATAGAGATCGGCCCGCACAAGTTCGGTCGGCTCAATTAACGGCGAGGAGTCCCGCCGAACATAGCGAAAGAGGTCGACGCACGCCGCCTTGCTCTGAAGCATCGAACAGTTTGTCCGATTATATTGCCAGCGGAACGAATGATCAACCCCTGTAGGTGGGTCGACACGGCCTCGCTTCGAGGAGTCCGCTTCGTTTACATGACGCGTCTCCGGAGCGACCCGTTTCTTCGAAGGCGTCACGTCAGACGGCTGCCCCACTTTCTCCTTGTCCTTCCTCTGAACGGGTTTGAGCGACCCCGCCCGCGTAGCCTCGACCTCCCCTTGGTCATCCTCCCACCCCGCTGGAGGATGCAGGCTCTTCAGAGACTTCCCCCCAGTCGTCGGACGAGCAGCCGCCTTCCCCTTGGCACTAGATCGATGCTGGAGATGCCCCAAGATGTCAGGCATAGTCGACTTCCTTGTCATCTTCCCTCGCTCCCTTGATGCTGAAACAAGAGCTAGCGGCTCAGCCAAAAAAAAAAAAAAAAAAAAAAAAAAA
>SMJT01000254.1:0-10162 GCA_004349715.1 Crucihimalaya himalaica | reverse complement strand
GGGAACTATGATAAAAATCAGTTCGGGAATGAGATCGGAATCTTGTATTTCACCAAAAGACGGTGGTCGTTTAGAAAGGCGAACTGAGTCAGCTGGGATTCAGTTCGGCGTTCTAAAAGAGTCGTCGGATGTATTACAATTGTATTAAGTTTCTAGCTCGGGTACAAAATATTCAACGATTCTTGGATCCCCTCAATTATTGAAGCACAGAGGGTATTTATAGTGAGCCAACTGCATTTGCTGCCCAGCGCGTGTGCGGCGAAGTCGACTCCTTCGCCGAGTCGCACTCGAGTGGTTGCTGCGTGTCAGAACGGGTACCTGCTCCCTTAAGCACCGCACTCAACGTGACGGGTCAACCACTTGCTGGTTAGAAAAGCCAAGTCCCTTCTTTGGGCTTCGAACGGATAAGCCCTATTCGCTTGGTATTGGGCCGGGCTGGTAGGACACCAATCTTTCATTCAGCAAATGGGCTTTAGACTTTGTGTTGGACCGGGCTGATAGAATTGTCAATCCTATCTCCAACAATAGCCCCCCAGCTCGGTGTGCGAGGAATTGCGAGTAGGCCAAAGTTCACATGTTTCAGCCCGGCGCATGTTTATGTAAGGATATACAATCTTGTAGGGGAAATTTATTTGGATCCCGACCTGTCGTTTCATCTTCTTTTACCTAGTCACGATTAATAGGCGAGCGTATGCGCGGGAAAGACGTGCCTTGCGTCCGCGCGTGAAGTTCACCGAGGGCGTAATCACTAGCTTTTCTTTACTGGCTCCCGCGCTATATCCACGTGTCGGAGCCCAATGGTGCGTCGATTAGGTTTGGCGTGGTTTCCCGCGTTGCGTCGCCACATGTCGCCTTCTTGTGGTGAAACGAACTCGAGTCTAGAGGTCATTTTTATAAATGCTCGCTTCGCCTTCTCTTTCTTTTTTTTGCAAACACTCTTCTTCGATTTCTCATATCTTCCTTAGCCGTGACTCCGTTTTGTCTCCCTCTATTCTCTCCACCGCGATTTCGTTTTATCTACTTTGATTTTGGATCTCCTTACTGCCGGTCTAAATCCTTCTCTTTCCGGCGGTCGTGGGCTTTGAACAGGTGTGTCGTCTCCTCCCGTCTTATTTCTGCGTTTTTTCTTTCGCCGGGGCTCTCCGGGACCATTTGCTTCACCAATCAGTCTTCTCCTCCGTGGTTATGTCTGACTTACTTGACGGAATCTGGGTTGAATCGAGCTCTAACTCCGAGTCATCTGGGCGATTCGGGGGTTCATCGGACTCTGAGGCTGTGTCTTCTGCTCCAGCGGTGACGATGCTCGACGAAGAAAACGACGAGGACAACATTCCACTAGCTCGTCGGAGAGCAGACCAAGCTGGTGGCGCGGGGGTTCCTACATCTGCGTCGAATCCTACTGCTCGCCAAAGAGTAGACCGAGCTAGTGGCGCGGGGGCTTCTACATCTGTGTCGAATCCTAGTGCTCGCCAAAGAGTAGACCGAGCTAGTGGCGCGGGGGCTTCTACATCTGCGCCAAATCCCACTACTACTCCCGCGGCCGAGAGGGCCAGGACCGGAGGTCGTGGTCGAGGCCGGGGTGGACAACCTAGGGCGGCTACTATCTCGAGGGTTCCAAGGGCTCCGAAGGCCAAGAAACTTTTGTTCAGAGAGGGGGGCTTTCAGACATGGACGAAGTGCGAATCTCTAAACCCGCTGAAAGAGATGTTTCCCGCATGTGAGTTCTGGGTAGGTCGGGAGATCGGCCCTGGTCCCCTCCTCGGGGTTTCGTATGCCTATACGAGAGTTTCTTCACGAGGCTACATCTCTGGTTCCCCCTTCTCGAGGTGTTCGTACGATACTGCCGAGATAGAGACTTGGCATTTTCACAGGTCTGCCTAACCACCGTGCAGAACATGATATCCTCCTACATGGTTGCTGCTGAGCACGGGATCGAGCTGACCGATCAGCTATTCGAGTCACTGACGACTCATAAGAAGAATACCGCGTATCCCAGAACCTTCTATGCTGCCTTTAACCTCGGCAGATGCGCTATTTCTTCGTGATGATTGGTAGTGAGTCCGGTCTAAATCCGGGAGAGAACCACCGAACTGTGTGGAACCACAAGCCCGGTAGAGCCCCATTTGTTTAGGTCGGTTTGAAGCCGATTTCACTTCTGATTGCTAACCCTTTGTTTTCTCTTTTAGCGAAGCATAAGACTATCTCACGTCTGCCAGACGAGTTCGTAGCGGCGCTCCGTACTCTTCAGTAAGAGAAAGTTTCTTGGAAGGAAGTTTCCAAGGCAAGAGTCCGCCAAGCTCGGGAAGACGTTGTCATCTGGTAAGCTGGTGTTCTTGTCTTTTCGTTTAAGAATTTATTCGGTCTCCTTCTTTTTTATTTACTCACCTTTTCTTTTTCAGGGAGACTTTTAAAGATGTGGTATGACATCCCCGACTATGCCGAAGAGTTGGCGGCATTTTCCCAAAAGGCTCAGGAAGATCTTGAAGTTCAGGATGAAGTTGTTGCTGCTGCCGATCTTGGGGAAGATCCTGAAGTTCGGGATGAAGCTGCTGCTGCTGCCGATATTGGGGAAGATCCTGAAGTTTGGGATGAAGCTGCTACTGCTGCTGTCAATGCCGAGACGGTCCCAAGTCCAAGAGGTCCTGTGCGGGATCCTCTGCCTAAAGGGTTTATACCGACTCTGGGTTTTGTAGAGATCGATCCTTCCGAGGAGGTCGGTATCGCAGCTGATGAAGTCAGGATTGCTGCTGAAGAACCGATTACTAATGCTGCAGAGGGGTCGTCTATTGAAGAGCCGGCTCCTAACGCTGCTGAGCAGGCTGCCGAGGATCAAGCTCTTAAGGAAAGGGCTACCGCGAAGAGGGCCAGGAAGAGCTCGAAGGAAAGCTCTTCTAATAAGAGGAAGACCGTTTCTGGAAGCGCGAGTGATCAAGCTGCCAGCGCGGGTGGGGCTGACCTACCGAACCACGGCTTATCCTTCTGCTATTCTTGGTCATCGAAGCCTATATTCGAGAGTGCGCCGGACTGCGCCGAGCTTTTGAGGGCGATCGCTCATACCGTAGGGCCTGTTCTGCGGGTTAAGGAGATGGTAGCACCTTCATCGTTTGTCCGTGTATCCCATTCCTTCGTACATGTAAACGCAGGATAATACTCTTCGTCTTTGGATATAACTCCCAACAAATTTTTCTCTAACTTCTGCCTTTTGTTATTTTCAGATGGGGAAATCACTTGCCAACCTGGCTCGAGAGTGCGATACGCAGGTCAAGATTTCGAAGGAAGAGGCCGAAAGCTTCGCGACGGGGGTCGGGGTTAAGGCGACCGAGCTCGACGAAGAGCAAAAAAAGATCGCTGAACTCGGCGCTGAGCGGGATGAGTTGCTGCGTCGGGAGGCCGACTTGGAAGCCAAGCTTGTGAAGGTTCGCTCCGATTTGGCTGGGGAGCAGGACGAGAGCAGGACCCGAGTGGCTCATTTAGAAGCCGAGCTCGAGAAGAGCAGATCGGAGGCAGTCATTGCACGTGTTGTGTGCAATGTTCTTGAGGCAGAGAGTCTTCGTCAAAGGGAGAAAGGGGACCTACTCGAGAAAGAGAAGGAGGAGGTCGCTAATCGCTTCAGGGCGTACAAGGCTAGGTGCGCTGCTCAACTGCATCTTGTCCGGGACAATCTGGAGGCTCGTAAGAGGCTTGAACGTCCCAAAGGACTCTTTACGCAAGCACGGGGCCTACGACGATGCCTCGAGACTCTTCGTGATAAGGAGGGAGTCGTTTTTCCGGTCGGGTTATTGGCTAAGGTTTCGGAGGATGAACCCAAGTATGAAGCCGAGCTCAAGGCTAATTCTATATCCGACCTACTTCCTTCGGATTTCAAAGTGTCCGACGATGCCGCCCCAATGTGACGCCAGGTCGGTCGCTATTGTCCGTATCGCAGTTCGTGGGGGACCAATTTTCGGATGTTCACGTTAGAGGATGCGGCCGAAGTGTGGGTGTCAGGGTTATCCCCATTTTTGTAGCGGGTCGAGCTATTCTAGCTTATGCTGTTTTTTTTTTTTTTTGATGTAGTAGATCGGTAGGTCTTTGTAACCGGATATTATTAATGACGAATTTTCATTGTTGAACTCGAATTTCTTTTTCCCCGGTTAAGTGAGAGATGTAAGAGCGAGCTCAGCCACACGCTTATAGGTTGTGCGCGGGAGAGATGTGAGTGAAGACTCCGTTACACGCTCAAGGTTTGTGCGCGGGCGAGATGCGAGTGAAAACTCGGCTACACGCTTAAGGTTTGTGTACGAGAGAGAAGTGAGTGAAAACTCGGCTACACGTTTAAGGGTTGTGCGCAGGAGAGATGCGAGTGAAAACTCGGCTATACGCTTAAGGGTTGTGCGCGGGAGAGATGCGAGTGAAAACTCGGCTATACGCTTAAGGTTTGTGCGCGGGAGAGATACGAGTGTGAGCTCGGTTTTTTGTTTTTGTTTTTTTTTTGAAGCGGAATTAGGTTGAAAGATATATATATTTGTATCATAGCTGCGCCTTGGTGAGAGGCTGCCTACGTACCCTCTATCAGAGGGATCAAGCCAATCGTAGTTTGATATTACCAGATTATTACAAGGAAAAAGAAAACGTTAGGCCGGGAACGCTAATGGTGGAAATGTTTGAGCGTGGAATGGCCTCGCCATTCATTGTGGTTAGCTCGTACACATCGGGTTTGACGATTTTCAAGACGAGGTAAGGGCCCTCCTAGTGTGCGCCGAGTTTTCCAGGTGTTTTCTTTTGCAGTGTTTTCGAACACCTTCTGTAGTACTAAGTCTCCCTTGCTGAAGTGTCTTCCCTTCACCTTCTTGTTCTAGTATTTGGAAGCGAGTTGCTGGTAATTTTGGATCCGTAGTAAGGCGTCGTCGCGTTGTTCTTCCAAGAAGTCCTCCTCTGTTCGGTGCAGTTCGTCGTTGAGGGCGGGGTTTTGAGCATAGATCGGCGGAGGGTTGGAATTCCGACCTCAGATGGGGCCATTGCTTCCATCCCATGAGATAATGAGAACGGTGTTTGGCCGATTGCGGTGCGCGGTGTCGTACGGTGACTCCAGAAGACCCCGTCGAGCTCGTGTGCCCATAATCCTTTTTTCGCACCTAGACGCTTCTTCAGGTCGTCGAGTATTGTTTTATTTGTTGCCTCGATCTGTCCGTTGCCCTGGGGGTACCGCGGTGTCGACTTGCTCAGCCTTATTCTCCATTTGGCGCAGAAGTCCTTGAATAGGCCCGAGATGAATTGTGGGCCGTTATCCACAACGATTTCATACGGGAGCCCGTGGCGGCAGATGATGAACTTCCATACGAACTTGCGTAAGTCGACAGCGAGGATGTTGTTGTAGGATTCCGCTTTGACCTATTTAGTGTAGTAGTCAGTCATAATGAGGATGTATGCTTTTCCTCGAGACCGGGGCATGTGCCCTACGATGTCCATCGCCCATCGCATAAATGGGTACGGTGCGGTTAATGTGGTGATGAGCTCGGTGGGTAGGTGTATCATGGGAGCGTATCGCTGGCATTGCTCGCACCGCGCTGCGAATGTTTTGCAGTCTTTGAACATTGTTGGCCAAAAATGGCCTTGGTTTCTAATCTTGACAGCGAGAGCTCGGCCGTTGGAATGGTTTCCTCCAGTGCCTTTATGTAGCTCCTTCATTACCCTGGTCGTTAAATCCCCGTAGAGACAAGTGAGGAGGACTTCAGAGGAACTCCACCTGTATAAGCTGCCGTCGAGCCGAACATAACGTGCGCACTTCCTTTTAAGGCGCCGAGCTGCTCATTTGGCAGTGGGGGTCGTGCCGCTTTCTATGTATGTAAGTATCTTGGTTCGCCAATCTGGTGAGATCGGTTCTTCGGGTGGTGGAGGTAGATGGACTGTCGTCTCTTGCTCGTCTGCGTGGCTGTGCTCAGGTGTGGGAGTGTTTTCGACGAGGGCGACCCCCTAGGAAGGGGGATGCTGGGTTGGTAAATGCTTTCCATGGGTATAACGCGGCGTTGGATCAGATCGGAGGTCGATGCTAAGGCGGCGAGTGCGTTAGCGGATGTATTCTCACCCTGGGGTATTCTTGTGAGGCTGAACTCCGCAAATTCAGTGGCCAAGTCTTTGACGAATCTGAGGTAGACATCCATACGCTCATTCTTGGCCTCGTATTCGCCGCAAATTCAGCGGCCAAGTCTTTGACGAATCTGAGGTAAGCTATGAGTCACAGTATGCTCGGATGCTTTTCGCTCCAATACCCCTTGCCAACTTGAGTCCGGCTATCAAGGCTTCGTACTCGGCCTCGTTGTTTGAGGCAGAAAACGCCAAATGGAATGACTGTTCTAGCACCTCGCCCGTTGGTGACTCGAGTTTGATGCCGATGCCGGAACCGTAACGGGAGGACGATCCGTCTATGTGCAAGGTCTACTGGACTCGAACTTTGGTATCAATCAACTCGGGGACCAGCTCGATCAAGAAGTCCGCTAATACTTGGGATTTAGCGGCAGCTCGGCCCTTGTACTCGACATCGTATTCGCTCAGTTCGACCGCCCATTTGGCAATCCAGCCCGACTAACTAGGGCTGTGGAGGATTGTTCTCAGTGGTTAGTTGGTGAAAACGGTGACCGTGTGAGATAGGAAGTAGGGGCGCAGTTTCCAAGCTGCTGTAATGACGGCGAGAGCTAGTTTTTCCAGGGCAGAGTATCGGCTTTCAGCCCCGTCTAATGCCTTGCTAATGTAGAAGATGGGCTTCTGCTCGCCTCTATCTTCCTGGACGAGGACGCCACTGACGGCCGAGCTGGAGACCGCGATGTTAAGGTACAGGGTTTCTCCCATCTCAGGCTTAGAGAGGATGGGGGCGTCGAAAGGTGCGTCTTGAGCTGCTGGAAGGCTTCCTCGCACCGCTCGTCCCATACGAACTCCTTGTTGCCGCAGAATAATTGGTAGAATGGTAAGCATTTATCCGTCGATCGGGAGACGAAGCGATTGAGAGCGGCGATTCGTCCCGTGAGTCTTTGGATCTCACGCTTGTGTTTGGGCGAGGGGAGCGCAAGAACTGCTTCTATCTGCTTAGGGTTAGCCTCGATGCCGCGCTGCGTAACAATGTATCCCAAAAATTCGCCGGAGGTAACCCCGAAGGTATATTTTGCTGGGTTCAATTTTATCCCGTACTTGTGGAGGGTGTGGAAGCACGTCCTTAGGTGGCCGACGTGGTCTTTTACTAGTAGGGATTTTACTAGCATATCGTCTATGTAGACCTCCATTGTTTTTTCGAGTTTGTTTGCAAACATTTTGTTGACGAGGCGTTGATAGGTGGCCCCCGCGTTCTTCAGGCCGAAGGACATGACTTCATAGCAATACGTTCCCCGATCTGTTATGAAGGCAGTTTTTTCCCGATCGTCCAGGTGCTTGCGGATCTGATTGTAACCCGAGAAGGCATCCATAAAAGAGAGGAGCTCGTTTCCCGTGGTTGCCTTGACAACTTGTTCAATACGTGGAAGCGAGAAGCTATCCTTGGGGCATGCCTTGTTGAGGTTAGTGAAATCCACGCAGACTCTCTACTTCCCAGATTTCTTTTTTACTACCACGGGGTTGGCCAACCATTCGGGATATCTTATTTCGGTGATGGACCCGGCTGCGGTCAACCGCTTTACTTCGTCGTTTACGGCCTGCGCTTGCTCAGGGTTTAACTTGCGCTGTTTTTGCTTGATTGGTTTATACGTTGGATCAACGTTGAGCTCGTGGCTGGCAATTGTCGGATCTATCCCGGGCATGTTGTTGGTCGACCAAGCGAATGTCGATACGTTCTGCTCGAGGAAGACGACGAGCTCATCGTTCACCGTCCTATCAAGGTCGGCTCCTATTCCGACACTGCGCTCTTTGTTGGTAAGATCGATGTCAATCGCTCGCGGTGAATGTAATGTCGACATCGCTCTCGGTCAAATTCGATGGAGCGTACTCCATTTGTTTTAGGCTTGCCTCTATTTTTTGTTCGGACATTTTTATTTACTGAACCGAGTCGTTACACTCGGGGGGACCGCCCATTATCATCCCGATGAGCTGCCTTGTCGGCGATAATATTTGTAGAGGCTCTTGCTCCTCTGGAGTTTGCTCCGTGTGGGCTTTGATTTATTTGACTCGGGTTGTCTGTCTACGTCCCGATCTCGCAAGGGAGACCGTCGTCGATTAATATCGTTTTGACCTTAGAGGTAGTTGCGTGGTTGCTGGTCGTTGTTTCGACCTCCATATTGCTGCTGATTTTTATTCCGATGATTCGGGTTTCCACGAGGAGCAGGTCGGTCGTCTAGCTTGACGGCACCCTTTTCGTACTGTGCCAGGAGGGCGTCGTAGAGTGATGGGCATTGCGAGGTCGGGTGACCTTTCATCTTGTGGAACTCGCACTACGACTTGTTATCCCTGGGCTGGTAATTGGCATTCTACCACTTATTCCAGGAAAGCGGGGGATTCTACTGCGTGTTCGGCGGGGGTTATGTATCGCCGTTGATTGCAAAAGAGGGGGCGGCCGGCGATGGGTCCGGGCTGTCGCTTATGGCAAAGGCCGCAACCCGTTTGCTCCTCTCTTGCAAATATTCTTCGTCATAATGTTGACGAGATTCGTAATGTTCCTCTCGGGCTTTATCTTTTGGGACGGTTGTTTTGACCGGGGCATACTTCTTTGTCATGAGGGCTCACTCCTCCTCGATCTAGGGTTCGTGGCTTAACAAACCAGAGGCCATTACGAAGAGCCGGAAGAGCTGCGTCATCTGACACGGTAGCTCGGGGTACAACAATTTTGAATCGGTCAATGTATGACCGTAGGGTTTCCTTTGCTCCCTGAGTTAATGCCCACATGTCGGCGTTGGACGTTCCTTGTCGGTTGAACATCGAGTAATGTTTGAGGAAGGCGGCAGAGAGCTGGTAGATAGTGTGGATCGAGTGCGTTTCCAATCTGGAGAACCAGGTTAGCGCGAGGCCTACGAGGTTTTCGACGAAGAGTTGGCAGATACCGGCTTCTCGCTCTTCAGGGGCAAACTGGTGGCGTCCCGTAGCGATGATGAACGCAGTCATGAACTCACTAGGGTTCGTGAGTCCATTGTACGAGAGGATTTTGACCTTCCGGGGAAATCTGATTGGTGTGCTCTGTAGACGGGAGCTGAACGGGGTGTCCTGCGTCTCTCGGAGGATTTGATCTATCTCTGATGTTTGCCAACTCGCGATCTCGCTCCTAGTCGTTGAGCATTTTTTGAAGAGTTTCAGGGCTACGGTGCTCTGGTCTTCCCATATCGTTGGTTGGGGCTCTTTCGGCCAAACGCTCCTCTGCCCTCTGTGAGGATTCAGGTGTGTGGCGCCTTGGCTTCTCCGGGTTGAGGCGGGCACGTCAAAGTCTGTCCTGTTCGGCAGACACCGAGGAGGTGTTTACGAACAAGCTCGGGAGTTTCTGCGCTTCTTCTTCGGCCTCGCAGTTGACGGTTGGGTTGCACCTAGGTGCTATGTTGTCCAGCCGCTCATGGCATATGTTTTGACCGGCTGCGAGCTCGGCAAAACGTGTGTTGTTGCTTCGGGCCGACTCGGTCATTTGCGCGATTAGGGTTTATAGCTACGCGTTCGTCATGGTGAGCTGACTTTCTAGCGTGAGGTCGGTGTCGGGACGCGATGACTGCGTTTGAGCTATCTTATCAGCTCTGATTCCGACTCCGGGTAGCGGGCGGTTCGTGCCGGTGGTGACGGGTTCAGGCTCTGCTTCGGTTGAGACCTCTGGTGGGGGAATCTCGTCGGGTTGCGCCAGAGGCCTGGGCGTCACAGCTCGTGTTGGTGCTGAAGGACCAAGCTTTCTTTGGTTTGATGCCCGCGACAGAACGAGCTCTCCAGCGTCTGACGAGTGCGGTGGTAGGGATGATTTTTGTCCAGCCATCTTTGGATCTATTCTTTGCGTGTAGGAAATGTTTAAACACCCCTCTCCTTCTAGCGCCAAATGTTAGTCTCACGAGTAACTAATATAAATAAACAAGTGATAAATCGGTATGTGGGGGTTGTGATTGATTAATGATGAATGTGGGGGCGATATTTCTGTTTAATATAATAGATTCAAAGGGAACTATGATAAAAATCAGTTCGGGAATGAGATCGGAATCTTGTATTTCACCAAAAGACGGTGGTCGTTTAGAAAGGCGAA
>SMJT01000252.1:0-10579 GCA_004349715.1 Crucihimalaya himalaica | reverse complement strand
TGTGGAGACTCCTTTTTCATTGATATGAAATTCACATTTTTACCATTGCTCGGTGCATATCAAGACTTCAATCATGTAGTGTGTTAAACAGCTTTTGTATGGATCTAAAATTCTACCATTAGAGCAAAACGCAAATTCTGATGGCACTGAAGACATTTGCATTGCAAGTTTATCCTTAGCTATTAGTGATAGAACTGTATACTTCCCACTGTTGACCTTCCACAAGGATAACAAATCGTTTTCTGAACTACTTAGAAGATTTGGAATCGCCACATTCTCTTTCAAGTATAAATCTAACTCATTAGATGAATTATGAATTTCTGTATTTTTAACAATCTCATCGTAAATGATTTCCATTTTCTCATATCCAAGACCATTACACAAGACTGTTCTCTCACAAAATCACTTTAAACTTGCTCTTGGGACTAAGAAGATTCTCCTTGGGATTGAGAAGATGCTCCTTGTAATTGAAAACATGCCACTGACCCACCACTACAATTTTTGTTCAATAAACTGGCTCTACTATTGTAATTATACAAATCCTTCAAAATCTTATACATTTCATAGAAAGATGAGTAGACACCACACTATTTTTTTCATAAAGCATATCAAAACAGAGCTTAGTAAACTTCATCTTCTTTATAGGGTCAGTCACACTTGCTACCATCGCAAGCCTATTCATTTCAGCCTTTTGTCCAAATGAATCTCAATACTTTTCCAACTTTGTTAACATAGCTAAGGCTTTCTTCCGCAATTCTTCATCAGGTCTTGGACTTGTGCTTAATGCACTTAGGTTTCTAGTAATCATGTCTATCTCATTGTAGAGTTTATGAGAGGCAACAAAAGTTGAAGCTGAAAGAACCAATGTGGATCTATAAATTATGACAAGAATTTGAACTAACCTGTCATGCATCCCAATCATCTCTCATATGTGGTCTAGTTCTTTTCTTTCTCTCCTCATTTTCCGTTATACGGTTTATCTTTAGCCTCCATCTTCTAAAATGTCAATCTAAACTTCATAGCTTGTTCTATCTTGAGATAAGTGGAGTTGCATCTGGTCTTCACATCTAAAGGTAGGCTTCCCCTTTTAATCTTTAATGTTTCAATTCGCAAATCAAATGATTTGAGCCTATTTGTTGAAGACCTCACAAACTGAATTATACTGCAAAGAATAACCACACTATTATCTACCTCCTGAAAACCTTATCACACAATCAAATTCAATATGTGAGTGGCATACCTTAAATGTAAATATTCACCTTTCAGTACCTATGCACTATCTCCAATCTGCTTCATTGCTTTCTTAAATTTAGTCATAGCAGAACTGTACCACTATCCACGGTGATGCATAATATTCTCTTCATATCCCACTCGACTAAACACTCAATAAAACCATTACAAATTGTTTCACCCTTATGATCAGAAACATTCTTGAATCCTAATATCATCTGCCTTAACTGCCACATAACATCAACAAAATGGCTGTTATTACCATATAGTTGGGTCCAGTAGTGTTAACGTCATACTATTTGCATGTATATTAACTAAAAAATATATATTTTTAGTAAATTGTTACCTAATAATTTTAACTAGTGTCGCCGCAATATAATTTAAATGTTGTTGTAAATAATGATGATTAATCATCAATCCATGTGTCCTTACCTTAAGGTCTAGCCTAATCACCTCCCCACATGTCATTGTTTATTTAAGTATATACGAGTCATCATCCCACATGTCATTAGGATAGATTACTCATCCTTTTAAAGGATGAATCATCAATATATGTATCATCATATTAACACATTTCGTTTACTATAAATATGTGTATAACATTTTGTAAACATATGAAGAAATAAGAAGAAGAAATTTCACTCTCTCTCTAGTTTACTTATCTCTCTCTCACTCTAGAAATGCATACACACATATATCATTATATATATATATATATATATATATCGATTTCACAACATGTTATCAGCACGATCACCTCGCTACCCGATCATCACTCTTTCTGATCGCCATACCGTTATTCCGTCGTTAAATATCACGCCGTTATTCTGCTCCTATAAAGGTACAACTTAATTTATGTTGAATTCATGCCAAATTTATTATATACAAAATAACGGTATATATGCTCGTTAAATTCATGTCAAAATATACGGAGTGAGAGGTTATGCCTCCTCCTTAATCGAAAACATTAATATGTTAATTATAGTAAAATATATATATAAGTTTTTATAAAAGTAAAAGTTAATATAATATAACTTTTGAACCAAGTTTTATAATTTCATAACTTAACAATTAGTTTGATTATTTATATAGATATCATGCCAAACTTGGCAAAACTCGACATCATTGCCCTTGATATATCTGGAAAAAATTATATGACATGGGCATCAGATGCCAAGATGCATATGAGATCCAATGGGCTTCTCAACACCATCGATCAGTTGAAAACGATATCATATAAAAATAAAGCTAAGGCTATGGAATTTTTACGCCACCATCTCCACGATAACTTGAAAAATGAATACATCACGAAAGAAGATCTTGCGGATCTTTGATAGTCACTCAAAGATAGTTTTGATCACCAGAAATATATGATCTTACCAAAGGCTAAACATGAGTGGCTAAATCTGCGGTTCCTAGACTATAAAAATGTTTGTGAATATAATTCCGCTATGTTCGGAATTATTTCCAGGATGATATTATACACTACAAGAAAACATATTGAAATCCTACAAATTTTCCTACGAAAAATTTGGTAGGAAATATTTCCTACCATTATCCTACGATTTTCTGACGAAAATATGAATTAGTAGGAAATTGGTAGAAAATTTCCTACGAAAAATATCGTAAGAAATGGTAAGAAATTTCTTACCAATTTCCTACGACATAAATGTTTGTAGGAAACATTGTAAGAAATTCGTAGAAATTTGGTAAGAAACCGAGTCGTAGGATTCTCGTAGGAAACTTTCTTACCATTTTCCTACGAAACATAATGCAAAAGCCAGTTGTAGGATTATCATCGGAAATTTTCCTACCATTTTCCTACGAAACATATATTGCAATAATATATTATTATTTAATAAACCTACCAATTTCCTAAAAAATTATATTACTATATTTGATTTAAGTATAGAAACTTTAACGCTTTGTGTGTTATTCACTTTACTTGGAAGTTTTTATTTTTCTTTTGAGCAAACATAATCCCTCGAACTCTTACTCTCTCTTTCTCGAACTCTTTCTTACTCTCGTCCTCCGCCGCAACTCCAACTCCCACCGTTGGAGCTTGTCGTAAAATCGGAGTCGCCGTTGATCTCTCTGACAAAATTTCTTTCGTCGTCCGTTGGGTGTAGATCACTACATCAATCGCGGAGATGTCGTCGGTCTTCTCCACGTTTCTCCAACCTCCACACTCTTCGGCATCGATTGGGGACCTCTCCCTCTCAAAACTCAACCTCCTCATAAAGATCCAAACGAGCAAGCACAGGAATCGCAACCTAGTTAAGAGGATTTTGATGCTTTTACTTCATCTAAAGCAGCATCAGAAGAAGAGGAATCACGAAGACTCTCTCGCCTTTCAGATTTCCTGATGCGAGATTCATCTCCTCTCTTCTCTTGCAGTCAAATCTCTATTCTCCAATTTTTGCTCTAGAAATTCTAACCTGGTGAGTTCGTCGTTTTCGTTTTACTTCCCGGAACGATCTCCGATTCGTGATGGAAGCTAGATTCATTCTACTCATCGATTTTATCTTTGTTTCTATCCTTTTCTTGCGATTGTAATCCACCTTTAGGGTATCCTTGCTGAAATTCATTCATATGAAAGAAGATCCTTACGGAGCTGAATTATTTCCAAAATTAGAGGATTGTGATGCTTAATTTTACAGGATCCCTTTCTTCTTTATCTGCTGAGAACCCTTTCATCATACCTTGTATTGTTTACACTGCTTGTTACACACCTTGATTCTGTGAAACTTGCTTGGTTAGGAAAATGGTAGGAAAAAATATTGAAACTAAATTAATTAATTTATTTTTATTAAGTTCGTAGGAAAATGGTAGGAAAAAATATCCTACCAATATAGTCGTAGGAAATCAGTCAAAAACTTCCTACCATTTTCCTACCATAATTTTCTACGGAATTTCCTACCAACTTATTTTCATAGAAAGTTTCCTACGAAATTCCTACCAATCTGAATTTCCTACGGGACATTTCTTACGAACAAATATCGTAGGAAAACGAGCTTTTTCTTGTAGTGATATGGTGAAAAAGTGAGCAATTATGATATGATTGAGAAAACGCTCTCTACTTTTCATTCTGGAAATGTAATACTGCAGGAACAGTACCAGACCAAAGGGTACACTCGCTACTTGGAGTTGATGCAAGTCCTCCTTGTAGCTGACTAGAATAATGAACTCGTGATGTTAAACCATCAAACTCGTCCCGCTGGATCAGCTCCATTCCCAGAAGTGAATGTCGTAGCATCCAGCAACAATAATTATTATCATGGACGTGGACGCGGCAGAGACCGTAGTCGAGGTCGTGGACGTGTACAAGGAAGAGGTTTCAACACTGGAAGAAACAAGAACTTCCAAGTAAATGAAAAATTTCGTACAATAAAGATGTCGATAGAACTGCTTGTTACAGATGTGGCATGAAAGGACATTGGGAACATACATGTCGTACGCCAAAACATTTCCTCGATCTGTATCAAGAATCACAAAAGACCAAGGATCATAATGTTGAAACTAACTTCATCGGTGATGAAGCCGGACCTTCTTTTAGTGGCTAAAGTGATGATGCACATCTGGATTTTGCGGATTTTCTTGATCCCAAAAATGTTGGTGGAAAATAAAGCGACTAATGTCGATGAAGTCCAGTGAGCTGCCAAGAAGACTAGAAAACTAATAAATAAATGTTTACCATATATAATATGCTTTTGTATCAAATATTAACGATGATTCATAACTAGGTTGTGTAATAATATATAAAGACTGAGATTTAATATATTAAAAAGTAACTTTGATGAACAAAACTTCCGATTTTGGTATGGGGACATGTTATTTTGCATGCGGTCGCATTGGTCTAGATTAGACCAAGTGCATATAATAAATACTCCCCATTACAGTTGGCATCTGGCCAAGAACCTTATATATCCTATCTCCGAGTTTTTGGGTGCGTGGTTTATGTCCCTATAGCACCACCGCAAAGAACAAAAATGGGGCCGCAAAGGCGTTTGGGGATATATATCGGGTATTCGTCACCAAGTATAATAAGGTATCTGGAACCGCAAACTTGTGATATGTTTACAGCACGATTTGTTGATTGCCATTTTAATGAAGATGAATTTCCAGCATTAGGGGGAGAATATCTAGAAATGTCAAAAGACGTTACATCGCGTACACCATATTTGGTGCATCTTGATCCCCCTACGAATCAATGTGAACTGGAAGTTTAGAAAATTATACATTCACAAAGTATGGCAAATCAATTACCAGATGCATTCACAGATACAAGAGGGTGACGAAGTCGTATATATCGGCTGCAATCTCCATCTAGAATTGAAATTCCAAGAAAGCAAAATGATGGGAGCAATGCAAATGAAGATAGGGTTCAACTGAAAAGGGGGAGGCCGATAGGCTCTAAAGATAAAAATCTCCGAAATAAAAAGAAGTTGGGAGAACAAAATGAAGAGGTTCAAGAAGAGCCAGATAAAGAGAAAAGCCACGAAGTCGATCATGATACAGAAAAGTGTCAGATTTCCATTAATTACGACCAAGATGGAAAAGTAAGGGTTATATATGAAATTGATGATGAGGATGAAACATTCTCCTTTCTGTATCCAAGGAAATTGATACTGACAATGATGATCAAGACCCAATGACTGTATCAGAATCCCAAAAAAGGCTCGATTGGGAAAAATGGCAAGGAGCCATGAGAGAAATGTTTTTGGACCTATTGTTATTACACTTGAAGATGTAATACTAGTTGGATGCAAATGGGTCTTTGTGAGAAAAATAAATGAGAATAACGAGGTTACAAGATATAAAGCTCGACTTGTGGCACAAGAAATTTCTCAAAGACTGAAAATTAATTATGATGAACCATAATCCCCGGTTATGGATGCAATCACTTTTAGGTACTTAATGAGCCTAACGATATCGAAAAATCTAGATATGTACTTTATGGATGTTGTGACTGCATACCTTTATGGATCACTGGATAGTGACATTTATATGAAAATTCCATAAAGATTCAAAATCCCGGAAGGATCAAAAATTCCTAAAAGATCCAAGGACATTTGTTCGGTCAGATTACAGCGATCACTATACGAATTAAAACAATCCGGACGCATGTGGTATAATCGCTTAAGCGAATATTTGTTGAAAAAGGGATATATCAATAATACGATATGCCCTTGCGTGTTCATTAAGAAATCTAAAGTTGGATTTGTGATCATAGCTGTTTATGTTGATGACTTGAACATAATAGGAACTCAAAATGAAGTTAATGATGCAAGAACTCATATGAAAGAAGAGTTCAAAATAAAAGACCTTGGAAAGACAAAGTTTTGTCTCAAGCTTCAAATAGAGAATTTCCAAGAATAAATATTTGTGCATCAGTTAAATTACACCAAAAGAGTGTTAAAACGTTTTAATATGGATAAAACGAATCCTTTGAGTACTCTAATGGTCAATAGATCACTTAATATTGATAAGGATCCGTTTAGACCTTGTGAAGATAACGAAAAAGTATTAGGTCCTGAAGTATCTTATATGAGTGCCATTGGTGCACTATGTATCTTGTAAATTGTACTCGACCAAATATAGCATTTGCTACTAATTTTCTTGCAAGATACAACTCATGTCCAACGCGGAGACATTGGACTCGGTTAAAACAAATCTTCTGTTATCTTCAAGGTACTGCGATCTCGTGGCGTTCTCAGAAACAAACATTGGTTGCCACTTCCTCAAATCATGCGGAAATCAGTGCACTTCATGAACCATGTAGAGAATTTGAATGGCTGAGGTCCATGACACATCATATACAAGAAGCTAGCAGGATAATTACAAGTAAAGAATGAACAAAATTGTTTAAGGATAACGCTGCATGTGTTGCTCAACTCAAGGAAGGATATATCAAGAGTGATAGTACAAATCATATCCCTCCAATATTTTTCTTCTATACTCAAGAGCTCGTGAATAATCGAGAAGTCGACATCGAGTACATCCGTTCAAGTGACAATGCAGCAAATCTTTTCACTAAAGTGCTTCCTACTTCAAGTTTTTGAAAGCATATTCAGAGTATCAGAATGCGTCATATGCGAGATTTGTGTAGAAAATATCATATCTATTTTTCAGGGGGAGATTACGTCACTGTACTCTTTTTTCTTTGTCATGGTTTTTATCCCAATGTGTTTTTGCATGATAAAGTTTATAACGAGGCAGTACGTAATTTAACTGTGATGATTAATCAAGGGGGAGTGTTGTAAATAATGATGATTAATCAAGGAGTAGTGTTGTAAATAATGATGATTAATTATCAATCCATATGTCCTTACCTTAAGGTCTAGCCTAATCACCTCCCCACATGTCATTGTTTAGTTAAGTATATATGAGTCATCATCTCACATGTCATTAGGATAGATTACTCATCCTTTTAAAGGATGAATATAATCATCAATATATGTGTTATCATATTAACCCATTTAGTTTACTATAAATATGTGTATAATATTTTATAAACATATGAAGAAATAAGAAGAAGAAATTCCACTCTCTCTCTAGTTTACTTATCTCTCTCTCACTCTAGAAATACATACACACATATATCATTATATATATATATATATATATATATATATATATCGATTTCACAACAAATTCAAGTAAAATGTTATGTGTTTTTTGTATTTTGTTACCTTCTTTTCTTTTGACTATTGGCTACTAGCAAACCGGTGGTTTTGTACTATTTAATGTAAATTAAGTAAATATTATGTGTACTTAATAATTAATTATCTCAATATGACTACCGGCGGTGCTGTAATAATTATATTTAAATTAAACAAAAGTTGCGTGGTGTTAGTAAGTTATCAACTAATAAATTGTTCGGCGCCGTATTATCTGAATTAAAAAAAAAAATATGTGTGTGATTAGTTAAAAACAAAATTTAAAATAAAATATTATTTATAGATTTATTTCTTTAACTCATATAAAAGTAATATAAAAATGATATTTGTATATTTTGTTTATATCTGAAAATATTTGTCTTGTTTATATAAGATGTTTTTTTTTAATTATTTTTAGATTATCTACTTTTTACTTATAAAACTTAAAGTCACAAAAAAATAATGATTTCTTTACTTTTCAATCTCATTGATTTGTATTTACTTGTTAAATTTCACTCTCTCTTTTGCTAAGAAAATAATAAAAAGTGAAACTAAAAGAGAAAAGTATTTTGGTCAAATGAGACAGACAGGCTCTAAGATTAACTTATAAAAGACCATAGAAATCACACAAACATGCACTCAAAATCAAATTCCAATCTTCACTGTTTGAGACAGATTTCAACCAGAATTCAGCCAAGTACTTTTTTCCCTTTTGTTCGATCTTTTGTTGAGTTTTTGTTTTCCTGATTTCTCATATCGATCTTAAATTAATCTCACTGATCTATTGAAATTTTGGGGAAATATTTTTAGGGGTGGCCAATACGTGCTATTGTACATGGTTCAAAAATTTCTTATACACAAGGACTCCAAATTCTTGCGATTTCGTTGAATACTCTTTTTTCTCATATACTGGGGAGAATTTGTTTTCCACCGCATGACTTAATGCACACTTAAAAATACCATTTAGTTTTGTTCTTGGTGATGGTTGGGCCGACATGCATATGGCCTTGGTGGGTTGACATGCATAAGGCCTCGGTGATGATTAAGCCGACATGTTTGCCGTTTAGCGCTTTTATATGTTTAATCAAAATTATCTGACCATCAATTATACATACACGATTCATCGAACAGTAATCGTCTTTGAGTCTGGATCAAACACTGATTCCACTAACCTCGTTAATGAGATGATAAAAAATTCACAAATGTTTATGATAAATGGATAGTTCAATTATGGTTTCTTGATCATCCAACTATGTTCTATTTGGTTTTCTGAATTTGTTTATTGCTTAACTAAAACGAATGTTTTTCTTGATTAATGTTGGAATCATTTAGCAGGAGAGATGCCTAGAAAAAATCGTATAACGTGTGATTCAAGCAACAGGGTTAGAGTATCACCATACCCGCTTCGGTCTTCCAGGACCACCAAATACAAGGCATTGGAGTCGCCTATTGAAACAAGATGGGAGGATGTGCGGTGTGTGATATGCATGGAACCACCTCATAATGCTATCCGTTTGACTTGCTCTTCCTTTTCAAGTAGATGTCGTCCTTACATGTGCGATACGAGTGTTCGTCACTCCAACTGTTTCAAGCTGTTTCGAAAAAGCAATAGAAAAAAGCGCCTAAACCTTAAGACCTTACAGTGCCCTTTATGTAGAGGAGAAGTGTCTGAGACGACAAAGGTGATGAAAACTGCAAGAAGATTCATGAATGCTAAACCGAGGTCTTGCCCTGTGGACAATTGTGAATTTTTTGGGACGTATAGTCAACTTAATAAGCACTTGAAAACTGAGCATCGTGGTCTTATCCCACGAAAGGTCGATCCACAAAGGCAATCGAGGTGGGAAATGATGGAGAGACATGATGAAGACGTTCAACTCATGTCTGCAGCTGAGATTGCGCGTACGCCCGAGGTGATGCCTCAACAGCTTCCGAACATCAATCATCCTCACATGTTTCAAGTGACCGTTAACGGAACAGTGTGGAATATTTTTGATCCGAGTCAAGGAAGGAGCGGATATGGCCCTGCCAACTATGCTCCAATGCAATTTCTACCATTGAGCATGTATCACGGTGGGGTTCCGTGAAAAAAAAAAAAACATTAACTTGTTTAGTGAAAACCCAAAAATAAAATCTGTGTAAAGTGTTTGGATGCATAGTGTATAAAATTCTAATAATTAGGTTTTATTTCAAGCAATATTATCGTTGTTAAGCTCATATCGTATGTTCCAAAGTAGGCTTAGGTAAAATTGTCGGATTAGGAGGAACCAAACCTAATTACAAGGAATGAAAGCGAAACGAATAGTCATAAAAAGTCGAACAGATCCTAAACGTTTTTACCCGAATTCTCTGAATTAAGAACCAAACAGATACCCAAAATACCCATACAATTATATCTCAAAAATATTTGTTATATTTAGTTATAATTATATATGCAAAATACCAAAATATAAAAAATACTCTATATATTCAAAACATCCTAAAATCATTAGCTATAATTGTCAAAATTAACCAATTTTTGAAAAATTAAACCAATTTTTAGTTTTTTTTTGGGAACCGACTCGGACCCAACACCTACTAGAACCATTAACCAGATGATATGCTCAAATATAATACCCTAAAGTATCTAAGCAGTACATGTAGTATTCTTGGGGTCGAACCACAAAGACTCAAGATTGTCACTCAATAAA
>SMJT01000251.1:0-10584 GCA_004349715.1 Crucihimalaya himalaica | reverse complement strand
ATTTTTTTTTTCAGATTCTTTATGTTTATTGAGTTGATTGATATGAGACACAATGGTGAAGAGTTATCAGGTAACAAATTATGTTTTAATTGTGATTTTCTTTCGACGGTACCTACTCGAATTTAAAAAACTATGTTCGATTAAAAATATTTATTTTTTAAATAAAATGGACTCTTTAACAAATAAAATTACTTAAAAAATATTAGAGGAAAAAATATAAAAAAAATTAATGACAAAAAGAGAAACAATATTTTTTTACTGTTATTATTTTCAAACCAATATATCAATGTTTTGACAACATAACCAAAATAACAGGTTTAATAAAATAATTATGGATTTGTTTCCATCCACTTTATCAAATCGTAGTGTAAAACTAATTTAACACACTGTTATATAATACAATAAATGAAAAAATTATAATATTAAATATGAAATATATATTTTAAAAGTTTTAATAAATTTAAAGATAAAAATGTAAGAAAATATATTATATATATATCTAATAAATTTATAATAAAAAATCAATGATCAAATTTATTTTAACACATAACCCACGCAACGCGTGGGAAACTACCTAGTAGCCCATTTTAAGAGAAGGTTTACACATATAAACAACCTTTTAAATATTAATTTTAACAATATTATCTTAACTTTAAATGTATTTACAGGAAATACACGTCGGCGTTTACCAGCCCATAACGATTTGGTTGATTGCCAACACTGTGGTGCATTGAGAGCACAAACAAAACCAAAGACAAAAGCAAATTAACCTTCTCCCTTTGCTGTCATGTTGGACGTGTCTCTCTACCAAAGATGAAGGAGACTCCTGAGTTTTTAGATATTTTGCTGAAAACATCAACAACTTTTCGTCAGAATATAAGATGGGTGAACTCGGCCTTCGCATTTACCTCTACGGGAGCAAAAGTTGATGAGTCTATAAACAAGAAGCCTGGTCCTTACACATATAGAGTACATGGCCAAAATTGTCATCGACTAGGATCTTTACTACCTACAGAGGGTGAGCAACCAAAGTATTCTCAAATGTACATTTTTGACACGGCTAATGAAGTGAAGAATAGAATTAAATCGCTAACAGGAAGTCAATCATCTACCTCCCTTGACGAAAAAGTTTTATCAGGATTGATGGAGATGTTTGATAGCACGAATGAGCTTACTAAGATATATAGAGCCGCTAGAGATCGGTACCATATAAGAGGATGTGGTATTTACCATTAAGAGACAGGTTGAAGAGGTTATAATATCAATCTGAGCGGACGGCAGAGGCAATGAGATGGCATGAAGAGCACAGAAGAGAAGAAAAGATTACACATCCTTCGGATGCAGAAGCATGGAAATATTTTCAGAGAGTATATCCGGATTTTGCATATGAGCGTAGGAATGTATACCTTGGATTATCTACTAATGGTTTTAATCCGTTTGGAAAGCATGGAAGACAATATTCGTTGTGGCAAGTAATCGTAACACCGTACAACTTGCCGCCATCGTTGTGTATGCGTCGAGAGTTTCTGTTTCTCACAGTTCTAATAAAAATATAAAAAGATAAAATAAAAAAATAGTTAAAATAAGAAAAGACACTTGTTAGTCTGTGGTTTAATAAGAGATGTCTTATATTTCAATTTAATATAAGACATCCTCCTCCCATCTCATAAACTTTTACTCTCCCCCTTCTCTCAGCAGAATCAGTTTCGATGATCGATAGAAATCTTATTCTGCCAAAAGGATGAAACTCAAAATCAGTTTTTGCTTTTCTGAAAATCAGGTAGTTGATCAATTTCTTTCTTCATTTGAATAATCTTACATAAAGAAGAATATTTCTATTGTATTTTGCTTAGGTGAAATAGTAATGCTTGCGTGAGGGTTTCAGATTCTGATCGAAGAAATCAATCTCTCTTGTTGAGAATTTGACCCTTCTCAATGATCGCGGAATAGATTGTTTGAGCAATAAAGTAAATAACACAGAGAATTTAACGAGTTCAGATCACGGTGTGTGATCCTACGTCTCGGTCTGGAGCTTCCAGCAATCCACTATTACCACAGATTACAATAATATGGGTTTCTCACAAGATCTCTCTAAACACAAGAGAAAACCTCACAAAACTCTCTCGGGTTTCAACTTATCTCTTAACCTTATTCCCACACATGCTTAGCTTTTCCGTCGTTTAATCTATTTGGTGTTTGCTCCAAGTTTTTTTTGTGGGCTAATAAATTTTTTTTAACAAATAGTCTAATGTATCATTGTTATTAATTGCTAATTACAAAATCAATATTTTTTAAAATTAATATATAAAATCAATATTTCGTAGTCTTAATCACTATGAATATTCCTTATTATTCATAAGGTCAAGAATATGATCATTATTCGTAGCTTTTAATTCGTAGCATTTAATTCCACATGTACCAACGATTCCGTTTAAATTGTTTGCGAAAATTTTGTAGCATTTAATTGCATATTGCGAAAAATGCAATATTGAATATTTAGAGGCATACTGATTAAGACAATTAATATACACAAAAGAATGAATAATAAGGAATATTCATTATATTGTGAGACATTTTGTAACAAATATTGATTTATATATTGTGTGGGTGAGTGATTTGTTAAGGCAATTAAATGTCACGATTTGGTATTTCCGTTTAAAGTCTAACAACCTTAATTCCACATGTTAAGGCATTTAATTGCATATTGCGAAAAATTCGTAGCTTTTATTTCGTAGTCTTAATCACTATGAATATTCCTTATTATTTATAAGGTCAAGAATATGGTCATAATTCAAAAAACCGTCGCTGTGACTTTAGACTTTATATTTTTCTGATTCAATCAATCACATAATTATAGATTGAAATCACTTTTTCTATTCACTATCCTAATATTCGTATACGACTATTCACATTTCTCTACTTCCCACACAATCTCTCAATTCTACAGCCCAGGTAACCTCCTTCACAAGGATTTGTATTGTCTATGTGGTTGGGTTTGCATTCTTCCTTTTTAATATGTTTTCTGGGTTTGGGCTCTATTATAATAATATATCGTTTGTCTCTAAAACCATCATGTCATATTTTTTTTATTAAGTCAAGTCATATGAAAATTCATTCATTTTTTTTTTCATGTATGTGTTTCATTCGGTGCTTTTCTGTGGATTCAATAAGGAGAAAGGAGTTTTAAAAAGGAACTGCTCGTCCGTATCTCGTCCCTTAGTTAATTAGGGAGGAAGTGGTGATTTTCTTAATTCATTATTTTAAAAATATATATAACTTCTTCTAAACCTTTGTGTCAAAGTACTTATCTCTTAACCTATTTATGAAATAGGCAAGGCGAAAAATAATGAACGATCACAAACAGCTTCTTCAAAAAGTCCCAAACAAACCAGACACTGCTACAAGACAAAGTTCATATTTCACCCTTGAAGCACTAGACGAGACGGTCAACACGCAAAATATAGTTGTCCGTCGCCTCTGGGAAGTCCGTGATTTTAAACGCAATCATGTTTTGCTTAGTGTAGACTGTTTGCTTGTAGATGAAAAGGTAGTATAAACTAATCTCATATACTATCTTATTATATATCATTCTACTTGAACTAACTCCTTTCATAATGTCTCTCATTGTAGGCTAATGTTATACAAGCATCTATCCACCCCCGTCGTCTCCACAAATTTAGATCTAAACTTGTGGAGGGCGTCATATTCACCATAAGTTTTTTTGATTTTAAAAAACAATTGAACTCCTACCGTCTAACTGACCTTGAGTATAAGTTATTCTTCAACGATCAAACTACAATGGTTGCTATTGATGATGAAAAATACACAACTCCACAAGAATACTACCGTATTAGTTCCTATGAAGATAACAATATGATGGCAGGGAAAGGAGACAACTTACCAGGTACTAACTTGATATAACTTTATTTTATTTTTATATTTTAATATATATGTTTCTCTTATTCTCTAATATTGGATTTTTTTTTCACCCTAGACATTGTTGCCCAAGTTTCGTGTATTCGAAGTTCAGATAAAATAGATGAAACAACAACTCCTCCTAAGACTACCTACAATCTTATTNATTTTTTTTTTGTTTTTATGTTCTTGCATGGGTTGAAAACTCAATTATATAATTTGTTTTTAGAAACTATATGGTAAATATTTTAGATTGTTTTCAATTTTTATTTTTTCTCTAACGCGTTATAATTTATATGTGTTCTTTCTTTAACCCTCATAATTTAATTTAACATTATATATGTATTATACAATTTTGATAACTATTACAAAACAAATTTCTTTTTTTCTTTTCAGATTTATTTTCTCTTCTATATATGTGATTTAGTTGGAATATTACATTCTTTTTGTCATTTAAACTCACCATAAATTATAATTGTAACACACATAATTTATTTATTTTCTTTTCGTAACATACATCACTTTTCATCCTATAAAAAATCATTTTCACATCCTCCTCCATCATATCTCAAATTCCTAAATAATTTTTTGTTTATTTTTATGCTCTTGCATGGGTTGAAAACTCAATTAAAACATCATTGTAAGAGTTTGATATTATAATTTGTTCTTAACCACCGACTGACACGTGTCATCTTTTATTTTAACTATTTTTCTATTTTATCTTTTCATATTCTCATTTCTAAAAAAACATATTTAAAAATAATAACTTCTCTTAATTACACATTTAAATCAATTAATACAATTTGACCATAACTTAATCCATTAATACATTTGAAAGAAACTCAAACATAATAATATTTTAAGGGTAGACTAATGCATTTAAATATTCAATTATTGTATTTAAGTGGGCAATTATTGCATGTTTTAACTTCTTCTAAAATGTAACTTTCTCTATATTTTTAATACAATTTGACTATAACTTAATCCATTAATACATTTGAAAGAAACTCAAACAACATAATTGACTATAACCTTTATTGTACCACTTGACATTCTCATTCATAAAAAAATATATACATATGTTTTTTAAATATATATATATTATCTTTAAATTTATCAAAAACTGTTAAATATCTATTTCATATTTAATATTAAAATTCTTTCATGTTATATAATAAAATAGGGTTTGCTTAACCACCGTCTCACATGTGTCATCTTTTATTTTAACTATTTCTCTATTTTATCTTTTGATATTCTCATTTCTAAAAAAACATATATAATAACAATAATTTCTCTTAATTGCATGTTTAAAATCAATTAATACAATTTGACAATTTGACCATAACTTAATCCATTAATACATTTGAAAGAAACTCAAACAACATAATTGACTATAACCTTTATTGTATCACTTGACATTCTCATTCATAAAAACATATATACATATGTTTTTCTAAATATATATATATATATATATTATCTTTAAATTTATCAAAAACTGTTAAATATCTATTTCATATTTAATATTAAAATTCTTTCATCTTATATAATAAAGTAGGGTTTGCTTAACCACCGTCTACATGTGTCATCTCTTATTTTAACTATTTCTCTATTTTATCTTTTGATATTCTCATTTCTAAAAAATATATATATATAATACATTTGAAAGAAACTCAAACAACATAATATTTTAAGAGGAGACTAATGCATTTAAATGATCAATTATTGTATTTAAGTGGGCAATTATTGCATGTTTTAACTTCTAAAGTGTAACTTTCTCTAATTACCATAACTTAATTCCTTAAAAAATTTGAAATAATCTCAAATAACATAATTGACAAAAACCTTTAACATGTGTTTTTCAATTTTTCTTTATTGTACCACTTGATATTCTCATTGACAAAAAAACTGTGTCGCGGAAAATTGTCTATTTCAATACATTAGTCTCTCAACCCACGAAATTTTGTAATTAACGCTTACTAATTCATGATTCCATAACATACAACTATTAATTTGTACTAATAGAGTTCAAATTATTTTCTTATGTCAACAATGTAAGTTTGTACAGAAACTGTGATTTCGATGTGCTATCGTCGAACCCACCAGTGAAAAATTATTGTTACTAAGAAAATGTTTTTGAATAGTGTTAAAGAACAACAATGTTCTATTATTTTTGATTTTTTTTTTCAGATTCTTTATGTTTATTGAGTTGATTGATATGAGACACAATGGTGAAGAGTTATCAGGTAACAAATTATGTTTTAATTGTGATTTTCTTTCGACGGTACCTACTCGAATTTAAAAAACTATGTTCGATTAAAAATATTTATTTTTTAAATAAAATGGACTCTTTAACAAATAAAATTACTTAAAAAATATTAGAGGAAAAAATATAAAAAAAATTAATGACAAAAAGAGAAACAATATTTTTTTACTGTTATTATTTTCAAACCAATATATCAATGTTTTGACAACATAACCAAAATAACAGGTTTAATAAAATAATTATGGATTTGTTTCCATCCACTTTATCAAATCGTAGTGTAAAACTAATTTAACACACTGTTATATAATACAATAAATGAAAAAATTATAATATTAAATATGAAATATATATTTTAAAAGTTTTAATAAATTTAAAGATAAAAATGTAAGAAAATATATTATATATATATCTAATAAATTTATAATAAAAAATCAATGATCAAATTTATTTTAACACATAACCCACGCAACGCGTGGGAAACTACCTAGTAGCCCATTTTAAGAGAAGGTTTACACATATAAACAACCTTTTAAATATTAATTTTAACAATATTATCTTAACTTTAAATGTATTTACAGGAAATACACGTCGGCGTTTACCAGCCCATAACGATTTGGTTGATTGCCAACACTGTGGTGCATTGAGAGCACAAACAAAACCAAAGACAAAAGCAAATTAACCTTCTCCCTTTGCTGTCATGTTGGACGTGTCTCTCTACCAAAGATGAAGGAGACTCCTGAGTTTTTAGATATTTTGCTGAAAACATCAACAACTTTTCGTCAGAATATAAGATGGGTGAACTCGGCCTTCGCATTTACCTCTACGGGAGCAAAAGTTGATGAGTCTATAAACAAGAAGCCTGGTCCTTACACATATAGAGTACATGGCCAAAATTGTCATCGACTAGGATCTTTACTACCTACAGAGGGTGAGCAACCAAAGTATTCTCAAATGTACATTTTTGACACGGCTAATGAACTGAAGAATAGAATTAAATCGCTAACAGGAAGTCAATCATCTACCTCCCTTGACGAAAAAGTTTTATCTGGATTGATGGAGATGTTTGATAGCACGAATGAGCTTACTAAGATATATAGAGCCGCTAGAGATCGATATGAGTCAGAGAATCCTATAGAATTGTCTATAAGATTAGTGGGGCAAAGGCACCGTGGGAAGCAGTACGATTTACCAACATCAGATGAAATAGCTGGACTCATTGTTGGTGATCTATCTTCAACAACAGGGACCAGGGATGTCATTGTACACTTGAAATCAAATGATCTTTAAAGAATTAGCGAGTTACACCCACTATTCATGGCACTACAATATCCATTGCTGTTTCCATACGGTGAAGATGGATATCACATAGATATTCCATACGCATCTACAAAAAAGAAGACAGTCAAAAGGGAATATGTCACAATGCTAGAGTTTTATGTTTATCAAATACAAACAAGATTATCAGAAGGTACGACTCTCATAAGAGGTGGACGTTTATTTCATCAATACGCGGTAGATTCATATATGGCAATAGAACAAGAAAGGATGGGCTGGTACAAGCGAAACCAAACAACCTTAAGGGCTGATGTTTACAACAACATATGTGATGCTATTGGTAGAGGTGACAGTGATGCCAAAAATGTTGGCCGCAGAATTATACTATCGTCATCTTTTACAGGAGGGCCAAGATATATGACACAAAATTACCAAGATGCGATGGCGATATGTAGAACTTTTGGAAATCCTGATTTATTCATCACCATGACCGCAAATCCAAATTGGGAAGAAATAAAAGAACATTTAGAAAGGTCTGGTAATAGTACAGCCAATGATAGACCAGATCTTGAATGTCCGGTCTTTAAGATGAAGCTAGACGCTCTAATGGCTGATATTTGGGATGGCGTTTTCTTCGGTGAAGCTAAATCAAGTAAGTACCATGCATGTGCTTTCACCCATTTATACTAAAGAAATTATCTAACACAGTCACGTAATGCATGTGCTTTCGTAAATCTTAAGCCAAATAACAGTAGATCAGATAAGCTGAACATAAAATAACATCGTATTTTTCATCATAAACCAAATAACGTTAAACAACAATTAAATAATAGTAAGATGCAAATTCACTTCACATGAATTCAAGTGAAAATAAATATCATTAAACAAGTTATATGAAACATGCAATCTAAGCTAAAGTGAAGATGTTACTCAATTATTATATTACTAAACAAGTTTTCATTGTTGATTTATAGTATATATAAGAGAGTGTATAAATAATGTCATCTCTGGGGCATAACAATTTGAATTCAATGTGACAGTCTAGAGTTGACTAATGCAAAATCTGAATATTTTAACTAAAAATATTTTCGATTCAAAATTATTCTAATGTTTTCCCAATTCTAAATGCAGTTATATACACCATTGAGTTCCAAAAGCGTGGCTTGCCTCATGCCCATATCTTGGTATGGCTGAAAGATGTTATGAGAAATCCAACACACACAGACATAGATAACATCATCACAGCAGAAATTCCTGGTAAGAGCTACGACCCTGAAGGTTATAAATTGGTTGAACAGTTTATGATGCATGGTCCATGTGGAAAAGATAACCCAAATTTGTTATGTACTGACAATGGAGTATGCACCAAGGGGTTTCCAAAACAGTACACACCTAAAACAGAGTTTAGTGACAAGGGTTTTGTTACCTACCGGCGTAGACATGATCCTGCAAACTTCATTTCTAAAGGGTCTACAAAGTTAGATAATCGTTTCGTTGTGCCATACAATCTAGAATTGCTTAAAAAGTACAAGGCTCATATCAACGTGGAATGGTGTTGCAAAACGGAGGCGATAAAGTATTTGTTCAAGTATGTGAACAAAGGAGTCGATAAGGCAACCATTGTTATAGAAAAGACACAAGGTTTGACGGGAGGAAATGGTGTCAGCGAATTTGATGAGGTTGATGAGATTAAAAATTATCAAGAATGTCGTTATCTATCGGCATGCGAGGCGATGTGGCGCATCTTCGCGTTTAACATTCACTATAGCAGGCCCGCGGTTCAACGACTGTCTTTGCATTTACCAGGCCAACAACTTGTTACATATAATGAGAAACAAAGTTTGGATAATATTCTTTCAAAGGTTGGTATTGAACGAACAATGTTTACAGAGTGGATGAAGATGAACCAATTAGACGCTTTCGCACATACATTAACATATGTAGAATTCCCACTTTGGTACGTATGGAACACCACCTCAAAAAAGTGGACAAAGAGAAAGCAAGGTTATACTATCGGCAGAGTTGTTAACATCCATCCAACAGTTGGTGCCCTGTACTACTTGAGAATGCTGCTTAACGTTGTTAAAGGACCAAATAGCTTTGACGACATTTTAACCGTAGATGGAATCGTTTACAAGGAGTTTAAAGATGCATGTTTAGCCAGGGGTTTACTTGATGGAGATAAAGAATGGGTAGAGGCATTAGAGGAAACTGCTCAATGGGGTTTTGCATGCCAATTACGTAGTCTCTTTGTCACACTCCTGATTTATTGCCTCGTTAATAGCCCATTGAATTTGTGGAACTATTTCTGGCAGTCACTTGCAGATGATATTGAGTACAATAAACGAAGAGAATTAAGATTCTCCAATCTACAGCTCACGGAAGAGCAGCTCAAGAGCTACACTTTGTTAGAGATTGAAAAAATCATGCATCAGCACGACAGATCACTATCAGAATTCTCGGATATGCCATTGCCAGACAAGGAAATGCTGAAAGATCTTAATAATTCATTTCTTCTTGAAGAAAAGGGTTACGACGAGGAAGAACAGTAAACATAGCATGATCGTTTATTTTGGAGTTTGAATGATGAGCAATCATTAGTCTTTCATGGAGTTATGGACTCTATAGAACACAGTAAAGGAAAATTCTTCTTTTTAAACGGGCCTGGGGGAACTGGAAAGATGTACCTATACACAACAATTATAACGAAGTTACGAGCAATGAAAAATTCTTCGGGTATTGCAGCGTTGCTTCTTCCAGGAGGTCGGACAGCCCACTCGAGATTTTAAATACCCATAAACCCGCAGGAGCATTCTATGTGTGATATCAAACCCGGATCAAAGCTTGCAGAGTTATTAAAGGAAACTGATTTAATAATTTGGGATGAAGCACCAATGACTCATCGTTTCGCATTTGAAGCGGTAGACAGGACATTTCGGGATATTTTATCTCAGTTTGATTCACATGCTATGAAAAAACCCTTTGGTGGTAAAACAATACTACTTGGTGGTGATTTTAGACAAATCCTACCATTTATTGCGGGAGGAAGTAGGCAAGACACCGTCTTGGCAACGATTAACCGATCATATCTCTGGGATTCCTGCAACTTCTACAACTTAACTCAGAAT
>SMJT01000250.1:0-10757 GCA_004349715.1 Crucihimalaya himalaica | reverse complement strand
AAAAGAACCTGAAAGACTCTAAAACTAAAGAAAATACTCAACAAAAAGGACTTATATCATGGCTAAAAACGGGTAAAAACCATGATATATCAGTAATATCACTCTTTTCCCTAGCGACTTAGCATCTGTGTCACCTCTATTAACTGCATCTTTCACGTTGTTGTATAGATCAGCTCTTAACTTTTTTTGATTTAGTCAAAACCAACGTAATCATTCTTGCTCTATCGATGTATATGCGTCAATTATATACTGGTGCAATAATCGCTTGGATCTAACAATTGTCATGACTGCAGCTAATCTTGTTTGAATCTGGTAGGCATAGAATTCTCGCTTGGTAATGAAAGTTCTTTTTCTAGTATTCCCTTGACTTTCGACAACTGGTATTCCTTCATGGTAACCAATTTTGCCATATGGAAACAAAAGCGTGTATTGTAGTGTCATGAATAAAGGGTGTAAATCACTTATCTGTTGAAGGCCAGATGATTTGTGATGTACTATCACATCTCTTTCCCCCTAAGCACTTGGAAAATCACCCACAATTAAACCTGCTATTTCGTCGGGTTTTGGTAGATCATATTGTCTCCCTCGCTTCTTCTGACCAATTAGATTGATACTAAATTCTGGACAATTACCTGCTTCATATATGTCCCTTGCCTTTCGAAAAACTTTTGCCAAACAGTTGAATGTATCCACTTTGGTGATAAGGTCTTTAATGATTTTCTCATCTAGTTCTCCAGCTTTTGTTGTTCGTTTTACTGCTGAAATTCTGTTTTTAATCTCATTAGCTGTATCAAAGATATATAGCTGGTTAAACTTTGGGGTTTTTCCTTCTTCTGGTACTAACGATCCTATCCTGTGATGATTTTGACCATGAATTCTGATAGTGAATGGACCGCTCTTGTTCATGACAGACTTATCTATTTGTGCACCCATTGACGTGAAAGCAAGAATAGAATTGTAAGTTCTAATATTTTGCTGGTAGTGAGGAGACTCATCCAACAATTTCACACGTCTTGCTGACAACATATAGTATATAGAGGTACTTTGTTTGGCCCTTTTGTCCCCATCTTTTCTTGTTTCCACACTAAAGCGTCACATAATGGGCAATTTTGCAATCCATTAACTCCATCCGAGTTATTTGTTGAAGATTTTTGTGTTCTCTGTTTCCTGTATTTTCATTGAATATTGGTATTACAAGAAGTATATTTAATTTTGTAAGGAAGTATATTTAATAGTTAGATGCTAGCTTTTGTCTGATTTGTGTAAATACAATCTATCCCTTATAGTATTTGACGTTAGTGGATAAATTTAGTTGCAGATATCATTTTCAATATTTGAGTAATTTACCTTTTAAGTTTTTGAGTAGCTCTTTTAGACAACAATATTGCACGACACATTTGGCGTGCTTTTCTTTGTTGCTCTGAAATTTCTAATGTTAGTTTCACAATCTTAAAAAGTATCTTCATTTATTTTTCACATGGAATTACCAAAAAATAAAAAATTTGTTACCTTGACGTACGCAGCCGTTTATCCCAAAATTTGTTATAGACAATGGCATAACTGAAATGTGTTGACAATTTCAATAAGTTTATCGTTAAGTACATGATTTTATTTTTGCTTAGTGTTAAAATATGTAAAACTTACTTGATCCTTGTACAATGCTTTGTGAATTTTCATGAGTTTTTGTTTTCGTTCATTTTGTTTCCGGGTTTGAGGTCTCTTCGAAGCCTTTTTTTCTTTCCTTTTGATTCTCCTCTCTTCATGTGTGAGGTTATGATTTTCTTTGGTTTGGTGAAAGTGACAATAGTGATAAGTAATTCTTTTGGCCTTCTTTTCTTTTTTAATAGGTGTTACAAATTTTCCACTAACTGTAATTGTACTTAATTGTGAACTTAAAGTACATAATTTAATGAGTTTAGTTTTATTGTGTGCTAGGGTCCAAGATGCAGTCGTCATAGTAAAAACGTAGATATGTTATAGACCTGTGACTTCTAACAGATAATCAAAGGGGTAAAAATGTAGTTGCTTTACCTTCTCATGACACTTTTAATTTCTCCTGTCTTTGGCAGATTTGGAAGACTTGTATTTCCCTTTCTTTGTTCAATTGCTTTATTATAATATAGTCTTTGTTTTAAACGACATTATTAGATAATAAGATTTTAACACTTCTCCAACCATAGCTTGTATCACTCATAAAAATATGTTTATTTGTTGTTACCTATTTATGATAGAGAAGTTTTCAAAGTCTGAGGAGTGTTTCTGTTTTTTTNTTTCACATGGAATTACCAAAAAATAAAAAATATGTTACCTTGACGTACGCAGCCGTTTGTCCCAAAATTTGTTATAGACAATGGCATAACTGAAATGCGTTGACAATTTCAATAAGTTTATTGTTAAGTACATGATTTTATTTTTGCTTAGTGTTAAAATATGTAAAACTTACTTGATCCTTGTACAATGCTTTGTGAATCTTCATGAGTTTTTGTTTTTGTTCGTTTTGTTTCCGGGTTTGAGGTCTCTTCGAAGCCTTTTCTCTTTCCTTTTGATTCTCCTCTCTTCATGTGTGAGGTTATGATTTTCTTTGGTTTGGTGAAAGTGACAATAGTGATAAGTAATTCTTTTGGCCTTCTTTTCTTTTTTTTAATAGGTGTTACAAATTTTCCAGTAACTGTAATTGTACTTAATTGTGAACTTAAAGTACATAATTTAATGATTTTAGTTTTATTGTGTTATAGGGTCCAAGATGCAGTCTTCATAGTAAAAATGTAGATATGTTATAGACCTGTGACTTGTAACAGATAATCAAAGGGGTAAAAATGTAGTTGCTTTACCTCCTCATGAAACTTTTAATTTCTCATGTCTTTGGCAGATTTGGAAGACTTGTATTTCCCTTTCTTTGTTCAATTGCTTTATTATAATATAGTCTTTGTTTTAAACGACATTATTAGATAATAAGATTTTAACACTTCTCCAACCGTAGCTTGTATTACTCATAAAAATATGTTTATTTGTTGTTACCTATTTATGATAGAGAAGTTTTCAAAGTCTGAGGAGTGTTTCTGTTTTTTTCTTTTTGCAGTTGTTTGATTACGAAGGCAAAGCTACTATATCTAATGAGGATTTTGCTAACCTTGAAGTGTTGATGTGTGAAGGAAGCAGTGTTGTCATGCTAAGTAATGATTATATGTCTTATATTTTTATTGATAATCCATTTTCCTAAATTTTTAATCTATGTACTACAGGTTCTGATGACCAAAGGTACAGTTTAAGAATAAACAGGAAGTATAATTAGCTCATTTTTTCTTTAGTTTCTTTAGATATTTACTTATCATAACATTAGAATTATTGTTTGGGACACATTCTTGATATGTTATAGGCTTGTGATGTTTTGATTATGCAAATTTTCAGGTATCTCGCCAATGACAACTTTGTTATGTGATGACTGTATCATCAACAGTTGTTGTTCTCGTACTGTGAGTTCCAATTTTGTTCCTCTCTCAACTTTAAAATCATATTATCTCAGCTCTTGTTAGTTAAAACATTTATCATCTTCACAGATTAGTTTTTGAACGGAGAAAGGAAAAGTGACAGAACCAAATTTTGTTTTCCTATTTTGTGTAAATACTACAAATTTAAATAAAGTTACTATGCTTTAAAGCAGTATGCTAAGACAAGTGCTTTATAAGAATTTTAGAGAAAATGTAAAAACAGATATTCCAACTTTGTAGAAGTTGCATTTAGGTTATATCATGTAGATAAACCTAAACATTTGTTTGTAGTAAAAGCATTTTTGACATGTATTGTTAATGTCTTTGAGGTGGCAAGTGTTGGTAGGTTTTATCTTGCGAAGTGATCTATAATAGCATCTCTTTTGCACCACTCTAATCCCATGCAATGACGATTTGATTTTTTTCCAGCAGGTATCAGCAATGGTAGTGTCTTTACTCCATTTGAGCAGGTTCATATAGTGCTTCCCTTCTTCAGTCATGCCCGTACACAATAGTATTATACCATACATGTAGATTGCTTCTTTCTGGCCTGCACCGGCTGCTACACCAAAATGGTGGAGACCATTGATAGAGTGATTTAGAAGGAATTATTTGATGATACCTTGAATATAGTGGGCATCCGGGTTGTTGTTAGCAAGGCATCTTTTCATGATTGGAAAGTATCTGATGGAGGCTAATGGTTTCTTGATCAACGGAGCAAGGTTAAGGGTGCGTAGAACGCGTTCGTCAATAGCTGATGCACCTAATTCTTTGCATGAGAGGATGCAATTGTGTTTGTCTTCAGCAGAAGCAGCCCCGACTCTAGCAACAATGTCACCAAGCAAATCTTGAGGTAGCGATTCGAGACGACTAATCTCTATTTTTCTTGGATCCATTGAACTTATGAATTAGTTTTTGATTTGTAATGTGATGAGGTTTTGGCTTTACATTGACTTAAATAGAGGTTGGCGTACATAGGTAGATCTTTACACTTCCTAGATGTAATAATAATTAAAAACTTGTGAAATCGTTTCATTAGTAACTAGTAGTGGATACATGGACATAAATTGTTTTTTTCCATTTAGGAAGAGGAAAGATCTTGCCTCGCCTAAAATATAGTTCAATTTAAGAAAGAAATTTAAAAACCTCAATAAATGTGAATTAATGGGTAAAATTCAACATTCTAAAACGCTCATATGTATGCAGGAGATAAGTGTATGTGATAAGATGCTTCTTGTGACCTCACAATATTAGATTAATAATTCCACAAGATGCTTCTTGTGAGCCTTCCTCCGATAATTTGATTAATTAATTATATTATTTTTAAAAAGGGTTATACAATATGCCTACATTAGGTTCATACAAATTCATCTTCTCATATTTGTTTTCGTTAAAAGTTTGAGAAGTATGTGATTAGTAATGATTGTAATAGTTCTAAGCTAATGCTGCATTTTTTTTGTTTATGAGAGTGTTAATAGGCTTGAAACATTTTAATGGTTTTAATAGGACCCTATAGATTTTTGAATGTCTATAAACCATATGTTATCTACTATTTAAGCTTATCAAAATATAGTATATTTGCATATGTGATTCCTGACAATTGCATAAAAATTAAACTACAAAGTGAATGTGTAGGGTATAAAGAAAAGATAATTGGAATATTAGTTTTTACGAACGAAGTAGCATAAGCAATAGTCATAAACCGAGACAGAAATATAACATCCAGAAAACTAAAAAAGTGTTCACTTAAGGACAGTTTAATCCCTCAAGTATCGAAGTTAGGTAGAGGTACTTATATAGGCTAGTGAGCATGTCAACGTGACTCTAGTCTGTAGTATCATCATTTGTTGAGGATGCACTACTAACGTCAGCCAAGAGTTCAACACAAATGTTCGATCCAGGTAGTCCTCCATGAGCCTCTAACCTGTAGACATTATGTTAAGTGAATGGTCACAAATATATAGAACAATACAGTTAAAGGGAGTTTAAGGGAATGCTCATTTTCGCCTGCGGGTAAATGTTAGAGCTTCACCTATGTTTGGTCTAAACTCAAAGCGTGAAAGTCCTCCACAACTCCAAATGTGAGGGTTTCCTAAGTTTAGTGAATAGTAGGAAAATTAGTTTATATATAGTATTATTATTGTGTTAATCCCCAAAATAAGTCACTATCAGTTAGCTAAAGAATGTGCCTTCATTATGCCTAACACGCCAATGCGTTAAGAGACAAAGAACATGAGGCTGGCCATCATGCCATAGTTTGTCACTGAAAGAAATCGCTTCATGACCTAAAGCTGTACACCTCAATTTCTCACCCCTAAAAAAGTATTCAATTTAAAATCTAAACTTCAGGTTATATAAAATGAAACTGGTTTTCATAGTCATGCAACTCACTTGTAATTTGTCAATGTAAAGCTTATGGAGGGAGTTTTTTTCTCGAGTGGCAAGTGTTGAATTGGTTGGGCTGTATAGCTCTTATCTTTAACCGCCTGCATCTCTTCAACTCCAGTTATCACACCAAGCAAATCTGTGAACAAATGGTAAACAATTTAAATGGACAATAGAATTTATATACCTATATCATCATAAAAAAAACTCTTATACCTATTGGAAACTCAGAACCATATTCTCCACAAATGACTATGTGGAAAGGGACAGGTAGTTTCTCGCGTGGAAGCAGTAAAGATGTTGAGAAGCCTATTACCGTATTTTCAACGAATTTAATTATGTAACTGGTGGGTGCGTTTTGCTCTTCGCGCTTATCGTCCACAACGATAAAATTGGATATGTATTTCCACACTCCTTCATCCATCATTTCATCGAAAGCTTGAACTAAAGCTCTTGTCCCAGCATAAGCTTCAATAGACATCTCCTTCTCACCAGTTCGACATGAAACAAAGAACCAAGCATATTGATTAATCGATTTATTAATTGTTTAATTAGTAACTACTACATCATAGAAATATAAAAATAAAAATTTCTATTCATATGTCACAGATAATTTCTAAATTTAAACTACTTCGGTTAAAGAGTTAAATCCCACAATTCATTCTTTGACATTAAGCGTGATGCATTCACAACAATTATTGATTATATCATCTAGGGAAACTAACCTCTTGGTCCATCAACAGGAAATGCAAACTTTCGGGTGACTCAACTCTTTGCTCACGCCATTTTTTTAGAACTTTGACCCTGATTTCCCAATCCGTTCTGCCTTCGTGTAGATCATCAACTAAACTATATACTGACATCGGTATCTGTAAACGGAGGAATAATGTATATGGTTGTGAACAATGTTAAGAAGAGTCACAATTTAATAATTAGTTTGAAGGTAATGAACTTCATTTAGAAGACTGAACCTGAAGACACAAAATTGTGCAAACAAACCTTAGACACAAAATTGATAAAGGTGAACCTGAAGACTCAGAGAACCTATGATGCTGGTATATATGTGTGTATTACAAATTGCATGCGTATCAGTAATGAATTTTTTCCGTATTTTTTTTTAAAAAGTTGTTTTTAAAAATTCTACCTTGTAGATCCGCTTAAAACAAACACCGAAATCGACTGCAATGGTTTTCATTTGTTTTTATGTATAACCAAATATGGTAAAACAACCAAAGGTAATGCAAAGGTTGAGAGATTTAGAGGAAATAACTATACCTTATCGGCGAACACACAACTCGGCGGAGATGGGTTGAAGGAGGATTGATTTGATTTGGAGTTAAAATAAAAAAAAAGGACATGCACTTTGATTCTCTGGGAATAGCGACGCGAGGTGGTCAATAGAAAGTCACGAGATTTGGAACAGTCTTTGTGGGCGTTACTTTTTTTGAAGTAAAGCAAGTGTTTTCACTGGGGATTACTTTTTTGAACTGTCAATTATTTGAACAGTCTTTGTGGAACCAAAAATGTTTATACAAACGAAATCATTTTGTTTTCAACCATGACTAAACCAAACAAATCAAACTGGTTAGTTTAGCTTCATATATCGAACTAAAACAAACTTGCTAACAATTTAACAGACCCAAATTACACTCACAACACTGCAGGAACTCCGCCGCTGATATACCAAAATTGTGGGAAAAATTGTTAGCAAGTTTGGGTCAATGTTCATACATTGTTAGCAAAAACAGTACTTTAGGAGTTCCTCAGTTTATATATCAGCATTTAAGGTACATTGATAGCAAAAACAATACTTTTGGTATGAACATAAAGTCCCTTCTGCTGATATTGAAACACAGGGAACTCATAAACAGTACATTGATAGCAAAAAAGTACTTTGAGAGATTTATATATCAGCATCAGCTTGCATCTAACAATTTAGGAGTTCCCTATGTTTACAAAAACAGTTTTTTGTTCATGGACAAAAATGGAAGATTTAAAGTTTAGGTAACCGTCAAATATTCCCTTTTATTAAGTGTTTGAAATTGAGTTTTTGCCAAGAGACAATAAGTGAAAAACATAACTAAAGCTTAAATAGAAAGTGGCTGGATATGAAAACATGGGAAACACGGTGGATGCCCTTTCATGTACTACTCGCGGCAGCGTTTGAGAGACTTCTTCTTGACACCAACTGAACCATTGGTCTTCTGCTCCAGACCTGCTTCACAACTTTCGACATCCTCGTTTACATCTGCATTTGCAATTTCTGTATCCCCAGCGAAATTTGCATCAGAGCTTGTGCCTTCTTTCAAAGTTTTGAGGAATGTAGGGCCAGCAGACAATTGCTCAACCTGAAAATAAGAGACACTCTTTTAAGAATGTACATTTGAGGATTTTAGACAGATGCTGGGATAAAACTTTTTATTATAGCTACATGTATGGCACTCTCTAAATTTGGGGTGTTAAAAGTGATTTTGGAGACAATGAAGGTTTGATGTCTAAAAGTGAAGTTGAATGGAGTCACTCTTATTTGAAATAAGAATTTTTTACCTATTATATCCTGGACACAGCTTGGTATTTTGGTGCCATCTCCTCTGTCACCCTATATGGTTTAAATTCAAATGTTTATGCACAAAAGATTTATTAATGTAATTGAAAATACCGTGTTTATCATTCTAGTACTATTGACCTCTTCAAGCACAATAGTAGCAGCTGTTTTGTTGGTGAACTTTGTCATCTCTGAGTCAAATACGACAAATGTCACACCTTCTTGACCATCATGAACAGCGAGCTCAACCCGATACCTGAAAATATTGTAATATATCATGGTCATCTTCTTGCTGGCTTTAATTTTAATGTGCTGATTATAACCTTATATACCTCACAACACCAGTGACATTAGGTGAAATGCATTTTGGACACCGTAAAGTAGTTTAATATTCTTCTAATTTACGGCTGCAATTAGCACATGAAACATATGACCACCCATTTCTGTCCAAGACGTCAAGAACTTTAGCTTTGCACAGAAAATCAGCCTCTTGGGTCTGTGCAAGAGATAACAGATCTGTTAGTTTCACAATACATCCTAAACTATATGAGAAACCATGTTTGCTTATAGTAAAAGCACCTGTTCATTTGTTTTTGATATGAACTTAAAAAGTTCAGCAATTGAAACTGATTCCATTTTCCTTATCCCTCCAGATGTGTCTGCCTTTGTGAATGGCTTGGTAGCTTCTATTCCAGTCCTGCAAGAGTAACAATTTAGATAACATGCATATGAGTTATTTTAGAGTTTCTAAGGGAAGGTTTATAAGCTGCAATCAGTTTATTATTAAGCAAAATAATGTTATCAACCATTGAAAGCATCAAATTATATCTCATGACCTATTTGTAAACACTTTGATAGCCTCAATGGACTTGTTGAAAAAGAATTTGGTTGCTGGTGTGGAGTTCAAGTACAAATTACCTTAAAACATGAAAAAGAGAGTCAATTATGTTAATCGTTATAAACTAATATCAACATATTGTTTGTAAACTATCATTCACTTGAATTTTAATTACCTCCAAACAGCTTTGGGTTTATCGTAGTCACCAGCATGAAAGAGTTCATCACCTCTCCTGAAGTGAGATAAGAGCGGAAAATTGCAGCTGCTTCATCCCATAGTGCTAGGTTGACAATAACAGATCTGTAAGTTTGAAAATCTTTATTAGGCTTCTAGTGATTTTTGTAAACTTAAAACATGTTAATAAGTCAAGTGTGCATACGTATCCAACATGAATCTTACAACCAACCGTTGTGTGGATGTTGGCTCATCTAAGTTTGATCCTTGAACATATTTGATCAGACCCACCACATCTAACAAAACATAATTATAAAGGTTGTATTATATAAAGGTTTTATAAATATTAGCTATAATATTTAAAATCAGATTATACCTGGAAGTTCAAGATTGGTATTTGCAAGAGCTTGGAGATTTTCTGCTTTACGAAGCATAAATTTTTCTTTCTCTATAATTATTAGTTACCTTTTATGGTTATAATATATGTTATCAAAATATATTTTTGCCGAATATCTCATGTTTTACTTTCTAGCAAAAAACCTTAAATAACATTTTCTACTTTATAAATAGAAAACTTAAATATACACATTTATAATCATGGATATAATTTAAAAATTTACATATTTTACGCCTATAATTATAAGTTTTTCAAAAAAAAATAATAATAATAATAAAGAGTTTTAATAGATTTTCATTCTCTCAAAACAGTGATTTTATACAAATGATTATATAAGAATTAGAAATATATTTTAATATAAAATAACCATAAAATTTTATTAAAATAGTAACAATATAAGATTGTTACTATTTTAATAAACTTTTATGATTATAATAGCCTTCCCAATATAAAAAGCTTGCATAGTCTATAGTTACTAAAATATTAATTATTTTCTACAATTCGAAGATATATTATTACAAAAAAAACTGATTAGCATATCAATCTTTGTCTTGGTCATTAATAAAAATATAACTTAATAACGAATGAAATAGACTTTAAAAAAATAAAAATAAAAATAATAATTTTTATATTATTATTATTATTATTATTATTATTATTATTATTAGTATTATTATTTCTTATTTTGAATTGTATTTTGTGTTTCAAGATTTTTACTATCAAACACTAAGAAATTTTAAATAATATATAGACTATTGTCTATAAAAGATATAAACATAGTTGGGATGTTAGATGTCAAAAGCCACTATTTCCTCCCATCAAATACAGTTTCTTGGCTTTAATAAGTTCCACAATAAAAATGATTAGGTAAAAGCATAACTAAACATATGTTTACCTTACATATACTAATAAACATAAAAATATGTTTAA